>APFE031164399.1:56323-135621 GCA_000404065.3 Pinus taeda
CCGCGCTGACTGGCGGAGGATAATGTAACTGCTGCGCTGCCAGCGCGGAAGCACACGTGTTTTCCGCGCTGGTCCAATTTCACGGACAGCGTGCCCTCCGCTTGTATCATTGAGTGCTGACCAGACCTCTTCTATAATTGATCTGCGATGCCAGCGCGCCAACCCAGTTTTGCACCCGCGCTGATCCTGTTTAGGCAAGTTTGTTCTAACAGCCAACCTTCCAGATGACTCCAGACTTGGCTGTTAGCATTGTTGAGGTCGCCATCCTTTCTCTGGCATGTTTGTTCGACTGATCATCCACTTATCTTGGGGCAGAGCTCATCCTTTACCTATTCATGGAGACCCCTTCTCCTTTATAAGCCTCCTCCATTGCCCATGAGCAGCTAGTTTAGAACATATAGACTCTGATTGAGGAATTCTTAGGGCATTAGTGCTGCTCTTTGTAGGCATTTGGTGTGTTGTGTGAGGATTGCTTTTGAGCTTGAGGAAGGTTATGAGCTTGTTGCCTTGTATGTGAGAGAGAGACCTCTTTGACTTGGGAGATTTGCTTCAAAGGTGAATGCTTGGAAGACATGCTGGCTGGACCCCCTAGAGAAGGACTCAGCGTCAGGACTTCGGTTGTACCTTACTCTATTTTCTGATTAATAAAGATAGATGACTACTCTTATGGTTCCATTTCCATTTGTCCTATGAATGATTAATGTAATTGTATCCTTCCTGACTGATACATAGTTGTTTTTAGTAGATTTTACGCTTGTGTTTGTTCTCTCTTTGCTTTTGCAGGTGTCCGTCCGCGAGGATAGTGGAGGACTGTGATCGGCTGGAGCGAAGGAGCGAGAGGATCATCTCTTCGAAAAACGTACCATTGGAATCCAAGTAGATTTCTTTTACCCACTTGTTAATTACAACTAGGAACCTACAGTGTAGCATTGTTTGATTGTTGCTAGACCCCCTTTGGGCTAGTAGGGATCGCCTCTATCCATAGAGGGGATTTACCTCTCCAACAGGGCCAGACTATGCATCTACTGCTCCTTATTAAGCTATTACTTTCTCCTGTACTGCTCCTAGATCTTAGTAGACTTTCACTATTAGGTCATCATGGATATTTTCTCTACACCAATAGAATCCTCCTCTCTCTCTCCCTTATGGTTGAGCGGCCTAACGGTACCTTATGGTTGAGCAACTCAAGTTCCTCTCCCTAACAGTCGAGCCCCTGTCAGTCCTTATGGTCGAGCGGCCTAACGACACATTATGGTCGAACCTTAAAGTGAATCCTTCCTAGAATGCAGTGGATTCTAATGGATGAATCATATTGGCTCCTCAGCGGGATATTTCATAGTGTTACTAACAGGGTGAGGTAACGAATGCTCAACTAAGAGGAGAGGGCTTAACTGTTAAGGAAAGGGAGAGGAAATTGAGTTGCTCGACCAACCTTTAGTTACTTATTTGAGAGGGACCACCCAATAATCATTGAGGAAATATTATCTATGTCATTTCATTCATGTCATTCATCATTATATATTCATTATGCATGAATGAGATATGTGTCATACCAAGATTGATGAATGGTCTAATAGATGTCATTTCTGACATGACCAGAGAGAATTGAGAGAAGGATAGAGATTTCAATATTCTCTATGTCATTATGCATGAATGAATTATATATGTAATTACGCATCAAAACCTCTGGCTCCTATATACCCTCGGATGGGACAATCGAGTGGGAGGACAAGCTTCCGAGTTCGGAGTCCCTTCCCTGAAACTATGTGTGGGAGGACAAGGAGAAAGAAAGATGTAACTGAACTCCCGGGAGGTAGGGAAAGCTACCCAGGTAGCAAGGAAACTAGATCAAGCTCACGCTGTAGAACCCAGGGGTGTAGGCTAGCTAAAGCGAAATCATGCTCGAGCTAGATAAGAAATAAGGGAGGGGTCGGTTGAAGAAGGTAGGTGGAGGAGCAGTTATATCAACGGCATCTGATCAGCTCAACTAATCTGATACCTATACTCGGGGATGTCATTGATACCTATACTCAGGCGGGGCTTCCATCATAGTTACGGGGTAGCAAGGGGAGGGGGAGGGGAGGAAGTTAGGTTTAGTTTCCCACACCCCTAGGTAACCGAATAGAACTATAGCCAAAGCATTAACGAGTTAACGAACAATAAAGAAGGAATTTAATGAAAGGCCTGTAGAGCTTCACACCCAATAAGAGAGGGAGTTGGAGATTGGTTGGCTAGCATAAGGACTTAGTTTAGTTTTTTCTCCTCTATCAATGGTGGGAAGACGGATGGATGCAAAGAAAGAAAGTTAGATAGGTTAGCCACCAGGGAGTATTTCACTGGCAGTTTAAGTAAGCTATAACTGTTCAGGGGGGTGTGTTGAGCATGCTTTGTCAATGACCAAATGAGGAAGGAGCCTAACTACTTGTCTAACTCCTTCATCCCTCACCCCCAATCCTTCATTCATAGATGCTAACAGAGTAGCTATAGAAGGTGGGCCAGCCCAGCCCTTGCTCTCTTCCAGGGAAGGCAGAGCTAAGAAAAGAAAACCCTTGCTCTCCTTTTGTTCGAGCAAGCGACTACGTTCCTTGCAATCGACTAGCTATTATTTCTTCTCAGTGTGGTTGGGAGGAGTTATCACTCTAATTTGAATGGATGGAACTTGGTGATGGATTTGTTATCTGTATTTCATTCTGGGGTGAAGGCCTACAGGGGGCGAGGGCAGGAGAATAGAGTGTATTAGCTTGTTGGGAGTTAAGAGGAGGATTGTCAATCCCTAAATTTATCTTCTTGTGAGTTATTGTCCAACCTAAACTAACTTCCTCCCACCACTGCAACAGATAGCGAGAATATCACCCATCTCCTTCCTCTCCTGCCCTCCTTCACCCCCGAATTGTTCTTTCTTCTTGCCGTGGGTGGTCCTCGCCGACAAATTTCCTCTGGGCTATAGTAATTATTTCTTTACTGAGCGGAGTGGTTTTCCTTGCATCACCTCAGTAGGCCTTCATGAACTCCCTTCCTATGGAGTGAACTAGCAGAGAAAGATTCAACACCAATCCCTCAACTATCTATCCCTTTGGGTTGGGGCCATAGCTCAACAAATGACCTTACTGCGATGATAACTACAGAGTCAAAGTCTATCCTAGGAGTCTTCTGCTGGGACTTTTGTTAACACCTTCCTTATACTACCTTTTCTTCCTCTGTTGGACCCTGTGCCCATAATAAAGGCAAGCATCATACATATATAATGGATATCTCTTTTAACGATATATGGTACGATAGATGATTCGCAGAGATCCCATACGATGATAAAGTGTAATTACATTGATGTGAGTGAAAGTAATGCCTCTTCGGGGTCTCACCGAGGATGAACTACTAATTAACCCCCTGCAAATTGATAGTTGGCAAGGTTCAGTGGCTTGGTTCAGTGACAATATTTAGTTTTGATAGAGAATGTGCTCAAAAGATTTCAATTTCTAAGTGATAGATAGAAATGGCGAGAGAAATGGGTAGTTAATGAAAGTAGGTTCACGATTAGGTAGTTCGATGGCTTAGCATGTGATATGGCCAGTCCCTTGAACCCTAGTATAGTTTTGATTGGCCAGTCCCCTTCCCCTTGAACTGGGGACCCTTCTGCTTGAACCACTCTACTCAGTCAACCTTTTGATGCAGGCTAAGGATGGAACGAAGATGTGTCCCTATCTTCTCACTCAGGTCTAACCCTCCCCCTCACTGAATAAGTCACTTGGGATGTACCCTCTAATGCCCTGGTATGCCTTGCCTCGGTTCATAGGTGAGATGCCCCTCTCTATCGGTACGGATAGTCAAATTTCTCATCCTCTCTCCCTTCTTTCATCTCAACGTCACTAGTACTATGATGCATCAAGTTCCTTATTAGTAAGGTGCACCAAGGAAAGATCTATCTCCTCCAACCTTACCCCATAACAGTCAAGAACATCTGAAACTTCCTCAACCTCTCCATAGATAGTCTCGAGGTGTCAAAAGCATTCCAGCAACACAAGAGGTCAAATAAGAGAAACTAAAAGGACCTGTACAATAAGTATGAGACACACAAAAACACATAGGAAACAAGGGAGTGGACATATCCGTTATCAATAACATGCTAGTCAGGATGGAAGCCAAAATCCTTGCATGCCACATCATGTGGAAACAGAAAAAGGGAGAGTGTACATTCGACACTTTGCTACCAATAGAGCCATGCACCTAGGGTTGGATCATCAACTAGGCCCAATTATTCTAAACCCTCTAGCTTGGCTACGAGTTTGCAGGATTATAGAGATCAAACGTTGATATACTAGACGATTCATGACCAAAAGGTTGACCTATCTAACCATATTGTTAATTGCCATATATAGAACCTACTATAGATAGATCCTACTGGAGATAGATACCACTGGAGATATAAACCACTGAAGATATATACCGCACAGTCCCGCGTTGCAACTGGCTTGGGAATGGTTTTTCCCCACTACCGATTCCAAGCATGCCAACCCTATTCCGTCACCCGCTAATCACCCTGACCTGCTAAACAATAGATAAGCAACCCTTCATATGACCAAAACCCCAGCATGAGTTCCTCCATGAAGAAACCCAACACAATGACTAGCTCCCACTCTTCTACTAGTTTTGATATTGCTACTGGCTATGCTCTTTTTAGTGGAGAGTATGGTACGATAAGTTAGGAAGGGAGGTATTCGATGGTACGAGTTTCTTTCCTTTGAGGGTACGCGTCCAATCATCGGATGATCTTACGTGCTTCGGGACATGCCTTACCTTGGCCAACCTATTTCTTTAGGTTCTTGAGTGCATCGCCCCTCAGTCTCTAAATATTGCAGCTATCGGCTCGAATGAGAACTCTTAGCCCTGACAGTATACCTTCATAGGCTCGCCGATCTTATTGCTGGATGAAAGGGACATGACTGACCTTGAGGTCCGTTATTATCCCCATAGCTCTAATAGTTAGACCTATGCCACTAGTTTGTAAAACACAAGAATTTGATCAAAGGTGGTGGGTGGCAGAGGAACCAATGGGTAGGTCTGGGTTCCTGCCTTTGTGTTTTTTACTAAATGCTAGCTACTCCACTTCTCTACTTACCAACCACTTGTTACTTACTGATCAGTACCTTCTTCCTTCTTACTGCAACTACTTCTATACTTACCAACAACTTGGTACCCATTCACAAGGTAGCCACAGGGAATTAAACTATATGGCTGGATCGAATCCCTTCCCGTTCATTGCCTAGAACTTACACTGACTACACAGACAGACAACACAGCTATCCTTCTGACTAGACCTATAGAGATAAGACTTAGCCCAATCAACCAGACATACACTTACATAGAAGGACTGATAGATACCCTACCCTATTGCTAAAGGGAAGGTAAGACAGTCTCTATAGTCTAGTGTTCCTATGAGCCATCCTTCCTGAACACAACTATTATATCACTTTCAAATCGAAATGTTATGAAAAGAATCTATCCATCTAGGCATGGGTTGTTAGCTTCGCATAACACCTCATAGCTTCGACTACAAGCTCTTACCTTCGTTGCACACCTCCTAGCTTCTAATAACACCTCCTAGCTTCACTGAACACCTCATGAATTTGAATAAAAAATCTAAGCTTTGAATAACACCTCCTAGCTCTGCTGCACACCAAAGAAAGAATTTGTCCATCCAATACCACTCCTACTGCTCTTACCGAGACCTCACCTATGAACTAGATTGGGGTAGTTTCTTACTGGTGTGATTGGGGAAGCCTGAGAGATGACCTACGGACTAGATCTTGGTAGTTTAGTTCCGACCTTATGGGAATGTAAACCAAAATCACTGATAAAAGGAGAATCTCATTTATAAGAGCGTGTAGAGGGAATACCTTTATGAATGCTATGTGGATCGTTGATTTGTATAGAGCGTACGAAGGGGAGATGTGTGTGGGAGTGCTATGGGGATTTATCAGTTCTAAAGCATTAATATATATATATATATATATATATATCCATGGGGAGATGTGTGTAGGGAAGACCCTGTATTGGTGCTATCAGGATGGAACCACTCTATAGCATTTCTCTAGGGGATGTGTGATTGGAAAGATCATAGTCGTTATCCAAGCCCCTGATTGATGCTATGTGTGTGTGCAAGCTCTAGAGAAATTACTTAGGGGAGATGTGGATGGGAGAGATCTGTTTGATTGCCATAATAAAGACCCTAATAAATGCTATGTAGATGGCCCATTTCTATAGCATTTCTCTAGGCTTACACCTCTGGAGTCACTAGGAAAGCCAACTGATAGGGAAGGGAGAGAGAAGATACCATAAGAAGGATAGATAGATCGAGCAAGCTGCAATATAGCTGCAATATATATATATATATATATATATATATATCAGCAGTTAGTTGCTCCTCCAACCCTTTCTCTAAGGGGTGCAACAGAACCAAAAGAACATCCCTTCCTTAGCTCATTTCAAGTGTACTTTATTCCACACCTTTGGGGCGACCACCCACAAGGTCCGAAAGAGAAAGCCAACTTTCATAGCATAGGGGTTGGTAACAACTATAGATAGAAAAAGGCATAATGACATATATAATTATACACTGAATTACCTACAACATGAAGTGAAAAGATCATAATGGGTCGAAATAATGGGTCAAAATTTCATAATTACTTCAAGAACTCTATCAAAAACATTCACGAAGAATATCGTATACAAAAGAAATCTATCTTGATCTCTCCATCCTATTCCTACGAAGATGGATATGAAAGGAACGATCAAGACCATAACTCGATTAATCAATGAATGAAATGACAAAATGAAGTGGATGCTCATACATAATGATATGAGCCATATTCCTTCTTCCACTCGAGAAAGAAGTGAGCGAAATCTCACTTGGTCGAAATAACCCAAAAAAATTGCTAAAATGAGGTTGCGTAATTACCTCAAATTAGATTGCATAATGACGTATATAAAAAATGACTGGAATCATGGACAAGTTTTAGTCCTAATTGATTGATTCATGGGAATATTGGTAAGTGTGAAAGACTCATCCCCGGCCCCCTACTGGGCATATAGTCTGGGCGTGTTCATTCGATGACCTACAAGGCCCAGGACATAATGTCAAAGTAGCACTCATCATCATGGAAATCAATTTCCTACCTGGTTTTCTTCAGCAGGATATTGGATTGAGATCGGTTCTATATCCCAAACCCACACAGGAGAACAAGTAGAGTTTACTAGGGCACTTGAGAGAACCGCGTTTCAAGGTCAAAATGACCCCGTCACTTCCATAATGACATATGCCCATATATGCATTGATAGAAAGCCATAATGACATATAATATATGCATTTTCTGGTGTAATTACTGCTAGCGAGTCATGATTGGAACGCCCCCATCGATTTGCACAGAGGTTCGCGAGATCGATCTAATTGCTTGTGAAATGAACTATATCAAGTATACATGCATAATGACATATATAATGAGATTGATTCGAACACTCTAGAGAAAGACAAATCATAGAATACTCAACAAATATCGAGTCATAATAGAATCACATACAAGGAAAGTCCTCTCCCTGGGGGTCGAGCCTGCTTGCGCATTCCTCCCCTTATGGTCGAGCAACTAAAGTTCCTCTCCCTTGTGGTCGAGCCCCTACTGGTCCTGAGTGATTAATCAATTGATGGGTGCATTAGCACACTCGACTATACGGAGAGGGAATTTGGTGCGGTGTTAAGCAGGTTCAATGCCTATTGTATCGGAAAGAATGCATTGGATGGATGCCTGGGCATTGAGAGGGAAGGATGCTTCCAAAGGCGAAAGGCCGTGATGAGATACCATCTGTGATCCATGGATCTCCGATCAGGAAACCATATCCAAGCCCCTTGGCTAGTCCGCGCTCCTTGGACTTGAAATACTTAGTGAACTAAAACATCTAAGTAGCTATGGGAAGGGGAATCAATCGAGACCCCCGTTAGTAGCAGCAAGCGAAAGCGAATTAGGCAAATACTAAGCAGGGGAGGTTTTCGTTTCGATCTGTGTCTCATTTTCCTAAGCCTTGCCTTCTTTGCATGATTCATTTCGATTCATGGGATGATGGAGAACACGGCATGCCGATCTTTGCCATTTGATTTAGGCTATAAGGTGCCATAAGGAACTTGAGTTGCTCAACCATAAGCGAGAGGTAGGCAGAATTGGTGAATGAAAAGGTTGTACGATGTAGTTAGCAATACGATGTAGTTGTAGCTCTCTGTAAGTGGTTTCTTAGGGTGCCTATATTGTTGTCATGACTAGATACTTGTAGCTTTTTCATGTTTTTATAGGAGAATCAAACTTCGTCTGAAGCCTTGTATCCAAAGTCAAATAAAATCTCCTGCAATAGATAGTTTTCAAATACAGCTCTGAAGAGAAGAATAGTGCTATGGCTAACAGCGATAGCAAAAGCTCATAATATATTTGATTTAGAGCGTAAGAAAGGTAGGAACTAAGAGCCACATGAAAGGTGTAGCGAAGGACAGCATGAGCTTACCTGAAAAGGCAAGGAGCTCACCACAAAAGGCAAGGTTGTGTCCCTCTCTACGAAATCTATAATGGATTCCTTCCCTAAAGAATCTCCATTTTCATGGCTGATTTTGGTTCTTGAGGATTCCCTGTTTCCCAAGTTATAGGCTAACACTGATGGCAAGCCTAGGAGTACACAAATGGATTATGGGTGCATATGTGTGCGCACATAAGTGTTCGTTGTATTGTAATGTGTAGCCGATGTGGATCTTCCCTGTGATTGCTAAGGTTGATCCCTTGCCCTGGTTGCTAGGTTGATGCCGTTTGAGCAGCGATTAGATATGTCATAGTGGTTGTTAGGATGATCAGGAACTGCTATCAACCACCACTCTACCATGTCTGTGATTGTCCTTGCATTGTCGATGAGATGCCTTTTTACATACATCATTGTTTGGCCATCCATCCCACTCCATTGGTTACTGACTTGGACTACACATTAGATTGCGGATGACGGATGAGAAGCACCCTGCCTTGCATTGTTTCTGTGACAACCTGTGATCGATCAATCATTCAAAATGCACCCCGATCGATGCGTGTCGATGTAGGCACCCCTATCTCTCTATCCATCTATGGCTGTAGCTCTTGAATGTAGGCCAGTGTCCGTGATTGCTCTGCTCCTGAATCTAGCCAGTGGCTGTGATTGAATGAATATTGTGCAGTGTATTCCCTGCCTGTGATTGATGGCATTAGTTGTACACCCACTCAAGTAAGGATGTGCGTTTGATTGTTTTGAGACCCCTATCGAGATCGAACTAGAAATAATAGTGATAATATTTGGTAAGGGCGACTATACTTTTATGTTATTCACATCAGGGAATCAAATAATACATATGGAACAAAAAAATCGATCTCATTGATTCTATCTGTTTATGCAACGCTCATGAACACCCCAGTCTACTATTACTGGAGGCCATTCGATACAGTTTATGACGTTCGAAAATCCCCGTTCTTTTTATCTCTTAATGATGGCGAGGGGTTCACTTTTTCTTTGTTCCAGCGCAAGCGTCCCTGTGCTTTGTCACGGTATTGACGTATAATAAAGCTAATAAGAGAATGAATTCTCCACGTTGGGTAGATGTGTAGTGAGGAACAATAGGTAGTCTCTGGTAAAGATGGGTCATCTTTCTTTCTTATTCGAGCTAAGCTAATGCTGGAGGATACATCACTGGGTAGCTTGTAGAGAGTCCCAGGTGTGTTATTTTTTGTTACCGGGCATATAGTTCTATGAACTACCCGATGCTTATTTTATACGAAGTGCATCGCCATTTGTAAATTAAAAACTTTTCCATGTGCACCGTGTTGTTTATGCATCGGGGCTTTCGTAAATAGGAATAACATTGGTGCTTCATGATTGTATAGTGTAAGCACTCGTGTGCATTATAAATCTAGTGCACTCTTGTTTTTATTTGTATAAAAAGTAACTTTGCAACAATGTACCATTGTACATTTTATATTAAGTATAGGGGAATTGAGTTTAATTAACAATGCTGATGAATTTAATACAATATGTGTACCATTCTTTTTAAATCAAAAACCCCACAACATTGCACCATTTTTTTTATGCATTAGGGCATTCATATATTGGTTAACAACTAGACATTGTGAGAGTATAGCACTAGACTAGGCATAAATGAATTTTACAACTAACATTTTTTTTTTATTTAACCCCTTTTTGGTGCTATCCAGTAGTATATGCACTAGTGTGCCTTATTTACTTAGTGCACCGCTATTTTCTATTTCCTTATTTACTTAGTGCACCACTATTTTTTATTTCTATAAAAAATAACTTTGTCATAGTGCACCATATGTTATTAAACACTAGTGCATTAAGTTATTATAGACACATCATTAAAACACTTTCGTGAAAACATTTGCCCGCCGAACTCCGCTAGTGACCTCCACTAAAAACGGGTTTTGGGGTTATTTTTATAGGGGCTTTTGCAAAAACATTTGCTAGAGAGCCTTTTCCTTGTAGTGGTTGAATGGATGTATGCTTAATTAAGATTGTGAAATTCTAAAATTAGTCATACACTAATGTACACTCCCTCCCCCACCCTCTCAATGTGGCCTTTGGGCCAACAATCTCTTTTTCTAAGTTATTTCATAACATTATTGTAAAGTGTATTTCACTTGTAATATAATGATGAAACACTATTAAAAAAAATAATTATTTTTTTCGTGCAACTTATCAACTTCATTGTAATTCATTGTAAAAGTGATTCTCACTTGTTTTATAAAAGTTGGTCATGTCATAAAGTAATTTATTTGCAAAAATGAGCTTATAAGCAAAGCTACCGAAGGATTTTTTATTTTTTTTCATCTACATCCATCACTACATGGGTCAATTTATACATTCCTCATGACTTTTTTTACCATTAATGATTTGTTTCTAAAAAGACATACCTTTCACATCCGAAGTCGGTTTTCAGTGCCATTTTTTTAAGTAGATTAATTTTTGGGGAGTTTTTCATCGAGATAGTTAGGTTTTCTTATGAATCCATATTATATATATTTTTAATATGGCCATTGCAAGTGAACTTTTGCTTATCAATACCAACTAATTCTCATGGGAATCCTACATGGAGGATGTACTAAGAAGAGTTGTAGCGGATTACCTTGGGATAAGAAATGCCCCCCAACAACAATAAAAAGAAATCCAAATGGGATAATAGGAATGAAAAGGCGCGTGGATTAATTAGAAAGTCCAAATTTATATTTATTTTTGATTTCATATTCAAGGAATCAATGATCCAAATGGAGCCTAGGAAAAGTTAAAACAGATATTTGGTGAACCTAATATTATTATATATCTCTAGCTTGGAAATTAAATTATGGATTTAATTTTGAATGATTTCTCTCGCATCAAATATTATTTAGCTAAGTTTAAAGCAATTATATATTAACTTTCACATTGTTAACTCGAACTGAAGGATGGATGTTGCATATATGTTATTCTTTCCAAGCTTGATTATACATATTATGTTTTTGTATCTACATTTTATAACACTAAATAAATTATAGGGGATTCCTATCAAAAACCTTCTCTTGAATATTTTTGTGACTTTCTAATTAGAGAGCAAGACAAACTCTTTCATATTGGAGCAATTAGCACTACAAGTATACCTAACAATGACATGATGGCCCAACGATAAAACCAAGCATCCAAAGAAGAAACATCCTCACAAAAACAAACAAAATAAGAGTCTCGAACCCTGAGTCAACAAGCTTCTACTCCTAATGTTGACAAAGGAATAAAATCAAACAGTAAGAAGATTGATAAACATTACAATTATTGTGGAAAACATGTACAGGTGGAATATAAATGTTTTAAAAAGGTGGAGATCTTAGAAGCAATAATAAAGAAGCACAACATCAATCTTAGTTCTTCTTTTAACGCTTCTTCTCATGGATCTTTTGGTTTCACCTTAAAAGAAACATCTACTTCTTCTTCTACTAGGTGGCTTATTTATTCTAAAACATCTTTTCATATGGATAAGAATAAAGCCCTTTTTATGTTCTTAATGATTGTAACACCAAACAAATTATTGTTGTTGAAGATAGATATATTAGTATTGTAGTTTTGTAATAGTTCAAGTAGAAAATGGTCATTTCAATGATGTATTATGTTTTCCAAGTCTTTCATGCAACATTCTATCATTATATTAGATCACTCATTCACATAAAGGTAAAATAGTAGAGCTTTCACCTCAACAAGTTATAATTAAGGATTTAAATATCCTAGGCATGTCTGTGCCAATGTATTATTTGATGATATTACTCAGTTGTACAATTTTGACAACTTTGAGCCATCACCCTTTTTCTCAAATTTTGTTGTTCATAGTGACGACTTGAACAAACTTTGGCATGAGGGATTTCATTATTTAGAATGTCACTCGCTAAAACAACTATGTAATCAAAATATGGTGACTAGTCTTCCTCTCATTTCTTGTAGGGATGGTGTTTATGTTGGTTGCATTAACAACAAACATCATTGGAGTAGTTTTAAAAAATGTGGTTCTTGGTACACCTCAAACCCTTTGCAGCTTGTTCATAGTGATTTGTGTAGTCCACTTTCTTCTCCTTCGTTCTTTGGTTTCGGTACTTATTAGCCTTGATTGATGACTTCTCCATATGCACTTGGGTTTATTTCTTAAAACTTAAGAGTGGATTTTTTTGATGTATTCTTGTCCTACAAGGTCCTTGTAGAAAAGAAAATTGGACATCAACTGTAAAGGTTAAGAACATTTAATGGAGGTGAATATGTCAATAATAAATTCATAACTTACATCACTACATGGGGAATTCAAATGCAACATATTTCTCCATATACACCATAGAAAAATGGTATTGTTGAAATTTCCATTGTTGGGTGGAAGAAATCAACTATGCAAGTTACATAGTAAATCACACTCCCATTAAATATTTAACTAATATAACCAAAAGAAGCATGGAATAACATTAAGAGAGATGTAAGCCACGTATGTATCTTTAGTAGTGTAGCATAGGCCCACATTCCTAATGAAAAATGGGAAAGCTTTATAGCCTAAAAGTGAGAAGTGTATTTTGTTGGATAAATCCTTTCAAAGTTTACATTCCAACAACAACATCCAACCACCATCTAGTGCAACAATCAAACTGTCATCAAGCTCACCAAATTTCTAGTTCAACATTGACACAATAAACATAATAAGCTATAGATGCACTTCATCAAAAAGATCATTCATGATCAAATTGAATTTCTCTTTTCCCCTACATATAATTAATTTTTAGACATTTCCACAAAGTCTCTTGTAGAAGCAAAATTTCATAACTTACATCCATGGTAGGAGTTCAGGAAGTTGTTCTTCTAGAGGGATAGGCTCTAATACATCATTCCTTCTCCTATTGTTCAATCATATCCAAAGATGTTCTTAAGTGGGGATATTAGGATATTCATAAACTTAGGAGTCAGTGAAGTTCAACTTGGTCGACTGTGTCTATTGTGTAAAAGTGTGTTTCTTAGTGTGTTTCTTTAGTATGCATTAGTTGCATTGTAATCTGACAGTGACAATATATGCAAGACATAGAGTGATATGTTGAATCATATTCTCATTTATACTAATGACTATTTATTCGTGGCTTGACACTTGATTGGTCCATGATATTTATTTAAAGAGCATAGATGGTCATGGTTTATGATCGATTATCATAACTCTCTTATGAAAAAATAAATTGTACAAAATTAATTCCCTTATCTGGCTATGTTGGCTAAGGTTGTGTATTGATTTTCTCTTTGAGGATTTTATGCATGTAAAAATATTGGATTTTTTATCCTTGATCTAGTTGTGTGAGTGGTTATTGAAGGTGTTCATCATATATGTAATACCATTTTTACCATAACAACAAATATTCCAGACAAAAGCCACCAATATCGACAATTATCAAATGAATAATAAGACTTGTCGACACTGAAAGGTCCAAACTTGAAGTATGGAAAACTTGTAAATTCAGCGAGGAGGAAAATAAATTACTTAATACAACTTCCCCCCTTAATTTATTCTAAATAAAAAAGATGATCAAAACATGGTACAACAATACTTTTGAAGAAGTTTGAACATTGTCACCATCAACACAAGTAATGAAATACTATCAAGGAAGTCAACAACAAGATAGTGAGACAAAAAAGTCCAATCAATTAATTAACTAGACAACAAAGCAACAACAACATAAATTCTCTATCCATAAAGACAACCTATGTCATCATCAAACATCCCCTTCTTAAAAAATACTAAGGGAATAGAAACAATCAAATATTTGTCAATAAACAACCTAATCAACAATAACTTTTGGTCAATTCTCAATCGATCATTTTCAAAAGAAATCAAAAACAAATATGAAAGATATACAACTGAATAGTCGATGATACACAATGATATGAAGTCCACAAACACCTATTTAAATGATTCCAAGAGAATCCATCACTCCATCCACAATCAATCCTAATGGTTGATATTGGTCCATGCTTTAGCATTTCATGTCAATTTTGCAATGATTTGAATGTGAATCTACCAAGTTTTTCATTCATAGGTAAGCTCCTTTGATTAGTATGAGGTGTTTATGTGCCTTTGATTCATGTTCTACAGAATCCTAGTGCAACTACATTTCCATTTGCAATGATATATTAATCCATCTCATCAATTTTCACAACAAAGTCTACAATGGGTTGTGGTTCTAGTAAGTTGACTTCACTAGTAACAAATGACACCTTCTTGGATTCAACAAGACCATGAGCCAACGATGAGTCAATAGCAAAAACATATCCAATACCTACTCTAGGCATATGCACTTTAGGGTTAATAGGAAGAAAAATTCATTTTTCATTCTTTCCAAGTTCTCCTCCTGTATAATCCATTTTGTGTAGTAGTCCCACTAGTGGTAGTGTGTTTTTCAAAACTACGTTGAACAAAAGCATGTGATGAAACATAATTACTAACATTAGAGCTACAAACAATATCATCATAAGTAGAAGAAAAACCAAGTGATCTTGAGAACTCAACAACATTTTTTTCTTAACATTATGTAGATAATTGACTTCGAACACAAGATATTTTTTGCACTCTTGGAAGCTCTAAATCATCTCATATTTCTTAGTTAGTTACGGTAACGAGGGATTGTAATCTTCTTTAAAGGCATGATATCTTTCAAACAATCTATCACTCTACTAGAAAAGGAGCAACTTCTTCACAAATCACTTCCACTTAGGTATGTAAATACACAACTTCATTATCTCACTTGGAAATTTCTCCTCCAACCTACAAATTTTCTCCTTCAAGACAATGATTTTATGAATGAGAGAGAGCCTTAAGTTCCTCCTCCAAATCATCAAGAAGGTCAACCTTGATCTCAAATTCATCTACAGTATTCTAAAAAAAGGTTCACGTGGTTGTCTCACATTATCAACCTTCCTAATTTTCTTAACCACAGTAATATGGAACAATGTAGCCTTAGTATGCAACTGATCTTTTGGTTCTTCATTCTTTGTCTGCAAAAAATCAACAACTAACTACAAGTTAAGGACATCGTTACAAAATTGAATAGGTACCTTTTTCTCACAAAGTTCCTTCAATCTGTTACCCATTGAAAAAAAATGTTAACAACACAATAAATTAGAAAATAAACTCAAAAGTAATAACCAACAATTAACTCACAAGAAAAGACACCCCTTAAACTAAATGTCAAGGAGGAGATAAGAAACCAAGATGTATGCCCCATTTGTATCAAACTGGTTTCCCACTCTTCATACACAATTATCTATAGTATATCCCTAAAAATATTTTCTTGCTTTACACCCACTTCAAGAAAATAACCATTCAAGCTTATGTTCACAAGCTTGAGAAATGTCAACAAAAGATTCCCTAAAACAAAACAAAACAAACTAGACCAGGCCACACAATTTGCAAAATCCCACCAAAGTATTTTTTCTAAGTTTGGGAATTCACATGCAAATAGAAAATGACAATCAAAATTGCTTTGCATCTTTGAGATGATGCATTGGAGACATATTCAATTGGAATAACAAGTTGCTTACCTTTGCTGCCTAGATAATTAGGATCTAAGAACATCATATAAGAATGGGTGGGCGAGAAAAACCCACATCCATTACTAGACTCGACCGATCCTCCTCCCATCGATCCCATTACGATATTAATCTTACTATATTCTACATTAGTTAGATCCAGACTAACTGAAATTGCATAGTGGTTGAGCATAGCCCCCAATAGCATTAGTCCCTCTCACCCAAATTGTGATCACTGGCAGTATATCATTAGATCCATTGTCAAAATACAAAATATGTAATGAGAAAGGAAATAGTTCTCATTCAAACACTAGAAAAATTTTCTCATTCAGATACTGAAAAAATTAAGTTCCTAAGAAAATCAAATCAACGAGGTAGATAATATCTACTACGATACCATATAAGAGCATATTACTCAATAGAAAATATTTAATGTAATACCATAGAAGAGTATGGTATATTACTCATGTGTGTGTGTGTGTGTATGTTAATAACAAACAAGATCCAGTGTTATCTAATAATAACTAAAAGAACTATATTTTAAATAAGATTGCTAACTCATTATAAGAACGTATATTGATTGAACATTATTGAGTAGGCCTGCGCGACCCTGGCAGCGCGACCCTGCCTGCGCCCTGCTGCGATCCTGATCCCCCTCTGCGCGCCCGCGCCTGGCAGTGCAGCTGCGGGGCTGCTTCCCTCCCCTGCTTTCCGTCTGGGCCTCCTACCCCTTCTTTCTCCAGGGCCTGCTGCCCTTGGACACTCTGCTGGAGTGCCTGCTGCGCTGAGCCCTCGGCCTACCATGGATCCCCCCTTCAGGGATCCGGATGATCTGATGAAGTCCTTCGCTTCGCTCATCCCTGAGAATGCTTCGGAGAAAATCCGCCCTTCAGCCTCAAAGTTCATTAAAAAACTTGATGAAATTTCGGAAGTCTCGCTCCCCCCAGCCCTACCAAGAAGATCAGCTGTTGCTCTTGCAGAGAGAGGCCTGGTTGGCCAGTTCACGGGGCTATGGCCTTCACCCCGCACTGTTCAACGTTGGGTAGAGAGAAACTGGAACTCGATGGTTCAAGGAAAGATAGCTATAAGATTCTGTGGAAGGGGGTTTTTCACCTTCCTCTTCGAGACTGTAGAGGATCGCAATCTCATCTTCCGAAACGGGCCTTACTTTATGGACACTCGAGGTCTTTATCTCAACAGATGGACCCCCGACTTCGATCCTGAGATGGATGTCCCCAACGCTGTTCCGGTATGGGTTTGCCTTCCCCACTTGCCTCTTCATTGCTGGGGAGATGAATCAGTCAGAGCCATAGGGAACGTTGTGGGGAAATACATTGATAGATCGGAGCCAAAGGAGAACATGCACGCATGTGCCCAGATTTGTGTTGAAGTGGGTCTGGGGAAAGGGTTACCGGAAGCAATCAAACTCAAAGTCGACCAGTGGACGCACATACAGCAAGTGGACTACGAGTAGCTGCCATTCAAATGCAAGGTATGTCATGAATACTGACATTTTGCTAATAGATGCAGTAAATCTAAACCTTTAGACTCAATTAACACTGTAGAAACACCAGAAGAAGCATGGGAAACTGTTAAGAGGAAAAAACCAAACCCCCCTCCAGGAACATCCTCAAAACCCCCCTCTGAACCTCTCATCCCCCAATCCCAGCCCTCGGGTGCCGGCCCTTCCTCCCCTCGCTCCACCAATCCTTTCGAATTTTTGTCTACAGAGGAGCCCCCTTCCCCTCCCCCCTCTCCGAAATGCACCATGGAAACCCCCTCCTCTCCTCGGCAGAGCTCCCCCATCCCATCAGTTGAAAGAATCCTTACTAGGAACAAATCAAAAGAAAACATCACCTCCACTGACCCACCAAGAAAAGCGGGAAGGAAGTCAAACAAAGAGATAAGGGATGAGCTGGCGGCCAAAGAAATGGCCACGGGGACTCAGCAGCCAATGGATTCATATTTAGACAAGACCAAAGGAAGCGGAGAGAAGATGAAAGAGAAATCTGGGGCCTACAACAAAAATGGTAAATGATGATTTTGGTCTCTTGGAACTGTAGGGGGATGGGCTCCTCCCTAAAAGCCAATGCAGTCTGAGACCTTATTAAATTAGAAAATCCAGACTTCCTCCTACTCTAGGATACCAAAATCACGGACCAGGAATTCCAAACCAGCATGAAAAGAAGTAGAAACTATGAAGGTATAGCTATAAGTGCAATGGGAGCTTCAGGTGGAATAGGGACAATTTGGGACAAAAGGAAATGGAAACTCAAAGACCACAGGCAGAACAGATGGTGGATCAGGTTAGACATGCAAAGCTCAGTCACGGCAGAAGAGTTCTCTATATATAATGTCTACGCTCCTCCCCACTTCAGAGACAAAGCTTCTTGCTGGGAGTCACTCTCCCTAGACCTTTTGACTGCCCAAGGAAGGAACATCTTCCTGGGAGGAGATCTGAATCTAATCAGGAGTGCAGAAGAGAAGATGGGAGGGAACTTCTATGCTGACTCCTCAAGAGAGGCATTAGAAGAAATCATTCAAACACACAATCTAGTAGACATTCCTCCCAAAAACAGGCACTTCACATGGTCAAATAAGAGGACAGGTAAAAACAACATCAAAGAGAGGTTGGATCGGATACTGGTTCAGGAGAGAATAATGGTTAACTTTCCAAGAATTCAAAGCACAATCATCCAAGGTTTCATTTCAGACCATAAACCAGTGGCCCTTCATTTGGACAAAGGGGAAAATATGGGACCCCTCCCCTTTAAATATAACAAAGCGTGGGACAGCAGACAAGACTTCAGAAATCTGATAAAGGATCAATGGGCAAGGGATATCTCGGGATCCCCTCATTTCATCTGGGAAACCAAGCTTAAACTTCTAAGGACCGCCATCAAGCAATGGGCTCGGCAATACGCAATGGAGCAAGGAAAACAGAAAATCGACCTCCAAGAGAAACTAAATCGGTGGAGTCAAGAAAAGGAAAACGTCCAAGTGAGTGAAGATGACCAAAGAGCAGAAAACGAACTGTATAAGGAACTGTACAATCAGAATCGATTGGAAGAGGAAGAGCAAAGACAAAAATCACGCTGCCTTTGGCTCAAATCTGGTGATAAAAATACCTCTTTCTTCCATAATAATCTCAAACTAAGGTGAGCAGGGAATAACATTGAAAGGATAATGGTTGATGGAAGTGTTGTAACAGAACAAGAGAAGATCAAGGAGGCAGCGTCCCAACATTATAAAACTCTCTTAACTGCTGATCCTCATTACCTGGAAAATTCGGACTTCCTTAGTATAATCAAGAACAAGATCTCAGAAGCCCAAAATGCAGACCTAGACAAGGAGATCACGCTGGAGGAAATTGAATGGTATTTGCACAGCATGCCTATGGACAAGGCCCCTGGGCCAGATGGGTTCACAGTGGCCTTCTACAGATCACACTGGGAAATCATCAAGAAGGATTATACAAGAATGGCCAAAAACTTCTTCACTAAATGCAAAATGGGCAGCAGCATCAAATCCTCCCATCTGGCTTTGATCCCCAAAGACCCTAACCCTCAATCCTTTGATAGATTTCGCCCTATATCATTGTGCAATGTATCTTACAAAATCATCTCTAAAATCTTGGCAAACAGGATTAAAAAAATTCTCCCTTCTCTCATCTCTGAAAACCAAGGTGGCTTCGTCCCCAGGAGGCATATCACGGATAATGTAATTCTCATACAAGAGGCAATTCACAGCAGCATGTCAAGGAAGGAAAAGGAAATGATCATCAAACTCGACATGGCGAACACCTTTGACCGGGTTAGTCATACTTTCCTCCAGGCCGTCTTGAAGACTTTTGGTATTTCCGAACACTTCATAAGCAGAATCATGGAATGCATTTCTTCCAACTGGACTGCCCCCCTCATCAATGGTAGGCCCAGCATCGCCTTCAAAAGCTCAAGAGGACTGAGGCAAGGATGCCTGCTGTCTCCCTTTCTCTATATCATCATGGCTGAAACTCTAAGCCTGCATTTGGAGAACAAACGAAGGAAAAAGGAAATAACAGGGATCGATATTGTCCGAGGGTCCAAAGGGATTAACCACTCTCTATTTGTTGATGACACCCTCCTTATTGGTGGCGCCTCAAGCCTTATGGCTCGAAGGTTCAAGGAAACGCTGGACCTCTTCCTCCAAGCTTCTGGAGGTAAATTAAATAACAACAAATGTATGATCTACACTTGGAATGTGCCAAGATATATAACCCAGCGAATCTCCTTAATCATGGAGATCCCCGCCCAAGGGAATTGGTCTTACTTTATGTACTTGGGGCTACCTCTAGCCAAGGAAACGATCAAGTCTGAGATATGGGTTAAATTAATTGAAAAATTGAGAGGGAAGCTTCAGAGCTGGGGAGTGTATTGGCTTAAATTAGCAGGCAGAACAATTCTCATTAAGGCCATCCTTTCAGCCCTCCCAATCTATCAGTTCGCTACCACTCTTGCCCCAGCAAGCATCCATAAGCACATGGAGCTGATAATACGAAGCTTTTTGTGGCAAGGAGGGAAGCATGATACAAAAAAGTTCAGCTTGGTCAAATGGAGTAAGGTCATTCTCCCTTTAGCAAAAGGAGGCCTAGGAGTAAGAGTTCCAAGGTTAGCAAACATGGCTATGGGTTTCAAACTAATTTGGAGGATTCTCAGTGAGCGTGGAGCTTGGTGGACAGAGATCATCAAGAGAAAATACCTGAACGGGGTCAACAGTAATATCATCACAGAACCCATTATTGACAGACAAAGCACCCCAGTGTGGAAGCTGATTAAGAAATCTCTCCCCCAATTTAAACCTCATATCTCTCGAGCTCCGGGCAATGGGAGAGGTATAAGCATTTGGGAGGACAGAATTATGGGCTCGGAGGCTAGAGGATCTCTTCAAAAATTCGGGCCTCTGCAACAATGGATGAAGGAGGCAAACATCAAAACTCTCTATGACATCTCTCTCTGGGATCAAAACTGCTGGAAAGGTTGGAAATCCCTCGCCCTCCCCAATGACCTCAGAAACACCTGGACTGATCTCAAGCTTTCTCTCATTGACTCAGCACCTACAAATCGTTTGGCAGAGGACAAGTTCGTTTGGGATCCAAACGGAGGTTGCTACACGGTCAAGGAGGGATACAGAGTCCTCCAAAACGCTTCTGCAATAAACAGTTGGTCTCTACACAAAGCAGTTTGGAAAGTAGAATGTCTGCCAAAGGTTAAATTGTTCAATTGGACCCTCCTTCATGGGAAAATTCTCACTGCAGAAAACCTAAGGAAGAAGAGCATCAATGGCCCCTCAATATGTTGCATGTGTAGGGAGGAGGAGGAAAGCTGCAGTCACCTCTTCATAGAGTGTCCCTTTGCTAAGTCCTGCTGGAATCTCATCATCAGCCCTATAGCCATAGGAGATCTCCCCAGCCAGATCACCCTCCTTCAGAAAAGATGGGAGCATAGCCTTCCCCAAGCTAACAAAAAAAAGAACCTAGCTACAAGGACGTGGAATAGCATCCCTTCAAACCTATGCTGGCAGATTTGGATTGCCATAAACAAGTGCATTTTCAACAACATAAAGCCAGACATTTCCAGGACTATTGCTAAAACGATTGCTCTAGTCACCGAGACCATTGAAACAAATGGGATAAGCCAAACAGATCAGGAAATGATAGATGCAAGCCTCAAGGAGTGGATGAACAAATTCAAATATGATACAAGAAATCAAAACACCGAATTCAAAGGAAGAGGAAATCTAGAGTGGAAACTGAGAGGAACTAAGGAAGAAGTCAACAACTGGATACAGAAGCAAAAAAGACCTACTCTCCACTTCGATGGCGCCTCAAAAAATAACCCGGGTCACGCTGGAGCCGGTGGAATAATCAAGGATGCTAAGGGGAAAACCATAGTCAAATATGAATGGGGTTTAGGCAGCATGACAAACAATAAGGCGGAGGCCTACAGCCTCCTCCTGGGGACCTTTATTGCCAGAAAACTAGGCCTCCAAAACCTTCTTATCATGGGCGATTCTGCAATTATTATAGCGGCCTTGACCTCTGGGAAAGACTTCAAACAAGTGGCTCTAAACAACATTAAAGTCAAGATAATGGAGACTCTAAGAAACATCAATGAGGTAACCTTCAAGCATGTCCTAAGGGGAAATAATACAGAGGCGGATGAACAAGCAAATAAGGCCACAAAAAGGCAGACAGGTCAGGTTAAAGAGAACGATGAGGTTTATGAAAGAGCTATCCCATAGTCAGGCCTTCCTCACCCCTTTGCTTCTGCACATAAGTCACCTCAGGAATCATTTCATCAGTACCCGTCCATCTCCCAAATCCCCTTCCTCCCTTTCATATCCTCTCGGGATTCAAACCTGGCAGCGAAGGACTATAATCATCTCTCTGAATCCGGATTCGATCACTAAGCACGATACCCTCGTGACCCAGCCTCTGAGAAGCGCTGCCATTTTCAGGGCGCGTGACTGAGACCATCCCCTCTGCAAGTGTTTTCATATCAGAAATATCACTTCTGAGGATCTCTTCCTTCCCAAGGCTAGATCCGCTCAGAACTGGTCGACGCTTCATGACAAGCTCCTTATCCCTATATATCGCGGCATTGCTATGAATCTCCTTACAGTGCATTTCATTAAATGGCTCCATCTCGGTGATCTCTCCGTTCGAAGGCTCCTTCCTGAAGCGGTCATCTTGTATGAAGTTCCAGTGCAGTGCTTCCCGAATCTGGTAAAGGATAGATTTTGCTCTGTAGTTTTATTTGTTACTGATTTTTGGTGCCTTCCCAGTTGCAGTGGTGCGGACTCACTCTCGCAGACTATCTTCCACCTCACTCAGTGCTCTCCGCCCTCCTATCCTCTATCCTCACTCCTCTGCTCCAGCGCTTTTCTCCCAGTCCATCCTCTACTCCAGGACCCTCATCTCTACCATCTCGGTCCATATTCTTGTAACCGGTTAATCATGGCAAACAACCAGGATCAGCAGAATCCAAATGCACCAGCAATCAACCTAGACAGGCTCTTCAGCAGAGAATGCACCATGTGCAAAGCCCATACAGTCATGATTAATAGTTTCGTTAAGCATTTCAATGAGCTGAAGGAAGATTACGAAGCGGACAGCAGGTCAAAGCGGAAGAAACTTGAGAAGCAGAAGGAAGAAATCAAAAATTTGAAAGGAAGATGCAGCCACCTGGAGGAAGCGGTGCAGCAGATCAGATCCCTCACTCAGAGCCATCAAGCTGAGACATCCACAAGAATCAGTGCCAGGAGAAACCCACTGCCAGATGATTCAACCACTCAGAAACTCTCTTAAGATACTATGGTTTGTCAATTTCGTAGAATAGGTGGTGTGTTTGTCAGGCAATATAGCCGTTTTCTTTTTAATTGCAGTCACAGAGGTAGCATCGAGGAATATGGGTCTGCGTACTCGGTTTTGACCCTCTTTGCCCCCACCTCCGATATCTATGTAATAGACCTTTGGTCCTGAATTTTATAATATAAAAGTAACCGACTTTGTTAAAAAAAAAAAAAAAGAACGTATATTGAAGAAAACCAACTCTAATAATCACAATTAACCAACATAACAATTGTTTACTTTCAAATTAATTATAAATACTTACTTATACATTATCCAAAAATAGTAATATATGAGCAAACACAATAATAATAATAATATAATATATTTTCCAAACCATGTGATATAACTATTCAATTCAACTAATACTTATTAAATGCATGTTGATTATGCATATTCATATTCATATTTACCTGACTTTCCACTTCATATATATATATATATATATATATATATATATATATTGGTCGAATCAATAGCTTAATCTAATGGTGGTTAAGCTGCTACTACTGGGTTGGACCCAGATATCATTAGCTCAGCCCAATGCTTTTGGTTCTTTTCCACTTGGTCCTTAAGCTACCTTTACCTATGCCTTTGCTAGTGCTGCCGCTATTGGGTATCGATCTGGATATGGATCACTAAAGCCAGAATATGGATCACGAGCATCTGAATAAGCTATTGGTGCTACTAGCTCTAGATCAACTACTTAACCCACTTTTTCATCGAGTGCGTAATCCCCTGCTTAACCTGATTCACTATTATTATTATTGTTATATATAATAATAGTATATATATATATAACAATAATATAATAGTGAATCATCCTAGTACATCCCAAGACAATATCTACAATTATTTACATTCAAAAAAGACATGGGAATCAATAAGTACCCTCATGATAATAATCAATATTGGATATGTTAATAATAATTGTTTACTTACAAGTTGATTATGCATACTCACTTGACTTTCCTTTTTATGTTTATCTTTATCTTGTGCTTGTACTTAAATGGACAATTGGCTTTCTTTTTTATATTTATCTTGTGTTTGTATAATTTCATATATGTATACATAAAGTGTGTTGGGCCTTAGTTTTGGTCTTATTTTTGCTCTAAGAAACTTGCTAATCCATCTAATTGCCATCCATTTTCCCTTCATTCATCCTATTTTGATGTATATTTGATATCCATTCAGGTATTTAATTTTAATTTTTCAATTTCTAAAGTTTTTATCAAAGTTTGGTTTTAAGTGCAAAATTGGCAGATTCAGAAATTCTCGTAATATCTCTATGGTTGATGTGGTTGTAGGACACTTGGGCAAGAATTGAATGCATGTATGGACAGCTTGGGAACTAGGACTAAGCCAACTATGCTTAGTTCGAATAGAACAAGCTTTATTAGGCCCATTTGGTGCTAGTCAATCATGACTAGTCATTCAGAAATCCCATAGAAATAGGGCAGTTTTGAGATTCTATGGGATTGGTCATATTTCTTGGGATGGGAGCAATGAATTCGACTTAGATAGATGGATGAGAGTAGATGGGTTTGTTTGAGTGAATATAGATCAGTTTGTTTCATGAGACTTCTTATTTAAGAGCCAAAACTTTGATGGCTTATGTATTGACTTATTATACTTTTATGCTGTGACACTTTTGGATTGAAGAGTTAATTTGAAGACTTGTGCTATTATTATTTTGCTATTCAATGCTATGGATGTGTGACTGAATTTTAGCTTTTGATATCACTTCTCAAGTGTGCAAAGCAAGGATGGAGGGGCCCCCATTCCAAGCTAAGTACACTTCCTTGTTAACTAGTTTTATTTCTTGTAATCTGGTTATTGTAGAACTGGTTTTTCAAAGCTTTATTTCAGATTGCTTTATGGTTCATGCATGGTGATTGATTTCATTAGTTCTTAGCTTATTCATCACTTTATTAAGTTGGAAAAACAAGTGTTCAAGTTGAGCATGCCTTTTACTAAAATAGTTTCCTTTGTTTGCATGCAAGTAGTTTCTTATTGTGATTTTGGTATTGAGATGAATGAATTAAGATGAAACACCTTATATGTCTCTTAAGTTAAGAGCTTCTTTCATTAACAATTTATCCATCTTAAGTTCTTGGTTTTAATCTTTGATTCATTAAGTGGTAATTGAGGCAAAAGTGGACTTCTTGAGTCAAGAACCATTTCAATATTTTTCCTCTTTTTAAACTAATTGAATTAAAGTTGTAGGATGTATTGCTTTAAACTTTTAAATAACTTATCTTTCAGGGTTTGATTACATCTGATCTTCACATATAGTGAACTTGCCTCAAAGCATAAACAACCCGGATTGATAAGAAATAATTGTGTTAATTTTGGTAAACAAATTAGCTCAACATTTTGGCGCCGTTGCCGGGGAGGCAAATGTCGGCATAGTCAATAGAAAGATAAATTTCAAAACAAACAAAAACATTAGTTACATCCCTTTTTAGTTATGTTTCTTTATGCCTAGATATAGAGATCCTCAAGGTAGATTTATTAAAAACCCCCCACAAATAGAGATAGGATCATCAAACACCCCAGTTACTGGTAATCCAATAATTGAGGAATTAGCAGAAAAACAAAGAACTGGACAAAGATTAACTTTGATTGAGAGGCAAACTTTGTTAGCTTGGGAAGAAAAACAAAAACAATCTTCAATTTCTGGAAAACAAAAAGAAATTATCAAAGGAAAACAACATGTCTTTCCATCCATAAATCCACCTATCTTTCAACAACCTGAATCTCCACTCAAAATTGAAACAAATCAACCAATGGCGGAAGAGGGACATGGATCTGTTATTTTCACTCCTGAGCAACGAGCTGAATATGAAAGACAACAAAGAGAATGGAGAAGAAAGAGAGAGGAGGAGGCAAAACAAGAAAATGATAGAAAGATAGAAAATGATCGGAAAAGACAAGAAGATGGTAATGATCAAGAGGCTACCTTTGGCTTTCCAATAGTAGACACAAGTGCAATACTAGGAGAAGAAGTGAAAATGAAAAATATTCCACCTTCTGTATTGCCAAATTTTTATGGAATATCCACAGAAGATCCTGATGCTTTTATGTTTGAATTTGATATTCTATGTAGAACATATGGATACACTGATGACATTTATAAACTTCGTCTTTTCCCTGCAACATTAAAAGCAACAGCTTTAAAATGGTTCATGGGTTTAGGATAACAAATAATAGCTTCTTGGGATGATATGAGATCGGTCTTCCTTAAAAAATATCAAGCTTATTGTAGATCTAGAGATTCAAAGGAAGATGTTTTCAGAATGACACAACAAGAAGATGAAAGTTTAGAAGAATATTTGGAAAGATTTGCTTATAATCTACAAAAATCTAAACAAACACTCTCTAAATCAAGAAACCATTCGAACAATCTTTCTCAAGGGTGTAAGGGATGAATACCTTGACATTTTGAATGTGATGGGTAAAGGAGACATTTCAAACCTGCCATTCTAAGAAATTGTTGAGTTATGTCAAAAATATTCTAGAGGAAGATCAAAAACAGGAAAGAGAGAAGCAAGTTCAAAAGCAGCAAAGTCAGCTGCAGGAGGGATAACAAAGGTTGAAATAGAAGGCTTATTGGAAAACTTCAAAACATACATCTTAAGTACATTAGGGACACAAGTAGATGTTCTAAAGGCAAACAAGAAGAAAGAAGAACAATAACAAGCTCTAGCAATCTTTTGTTCCAAATGTAGAAAGAAACATCCATTGAGAGAATGTCCTTTGGATAGTATTCAGGTTTGTGGTCTTTGTACAGAAAATCATTCCACAGAAAATTGTCTAAGATTGAAAGAATTACAAATGAACTCAATGGAAGAAGTCCCAGGAATAGAAGGTTTTTATTATGTAGCACCACGAAGACCATGGCAACCTACGATGCCTCAACAAAATCAACAACAATTCCCTCAACAAAATTACCTCTATCCACCTCAAAATCCTTGGACCCCTCCAATGCCATGGCAAGCTTGGCCTCCACAACAATATCCACAACCTGCACAAGGTTGGAGAGGATATGGTTATGGAAACTAGCCACCTCAACAGTATCAACAACAATACCAGCAACAATACCAACAGCCATTTTCATATCCACAATATTCACAGTCCATACCATTTCAACAACAACATTCTGCATATCCACAATCCATTCCATTTCCACAGCAGAATCCACCACCGTTGTTGACCCAACCACAACAGTTACAGCTACCCACAAATCAACCCAGACCAACTCAATTACCAACCCAACCAATGGCAAATCCGAATAATAAGGTGGACAAATGTGCATACACTGTAGAGGAAGCAGCATGTTTTCCCACATATTTGATTCTTCCTCTTAATGATGTCCATCTAAGGTCCGGAAAAGTGTTTAAAAAGGATTCTCCTCCAATCATAGAAAAACCAATTGAACAAGGAGAATCACCTGAAACGTCACAAACTGAGATACAAATTCAGAAAGGAAAAACCATTACAACTCAAAAACCACCTTATCCTGAAAGGTTAGTGGAACAACAAAAAGAAATAACCCTTCCTGAATTTGATATTTTAGATGAGTTAAAAAATGCTTATGTAAAAATTCCTTTGTTGAAGGCAATTAAAGAAATACCAATATATGCTAAAACAATAAAGGAATTGTGCATTAAGAAATCAGGGAAAAAGAAGAAGGATCCTACTACAATGGAATTGTGCATTAAGAAATCAGGGAAAAAGAAGAAGGATCCTACTACAATCCAAGTCATTGGTAAACTAGCAAGCCTCATGTCTACACAAACCATTGTAGAGAAATATATTGTTCCTGGTATCCCTATGGTTACTATATCAATAAATAATTTCTCAGTACCAAACACATTAATAGACTTGGGAGCAGCTATAAATGTAATGACAATGGAGACAATGAAAACTCTGCATTTAAACAACATTAGATCAACTTCTACAATTTTAGAACTAGCAGACGGATCTAAAGTTGTTCCGGAAGAATATTAGAAGAATATCATAGTCTCTTTGGATTCATGGGAGTATCCTGTTGACTTCCTTATCTTGCAACCCAAAAACAAATTTGGGAGGACATCCTCTAATCTTAGGCAGACCATGGTTAGCTACCGCTGATGCCTTCATAGGATGCAAATCAGGAAGCATGATTATTTCACATGGAGATGAAAGGAAACACATTGCTCATTATTCACCTGCACAATCAACTTCTTTAGAATCAGTACTTGAAACTCAAGAAAAATAGCAAACTAAATCATTTTTAAGTATAAATCAATTCTTTGACTTTAGAGAAGAAGAAGAGAATGAAGACTTAATGGATATTTTCATTTCAGAACCAAGTATTTCAGAGCAACTTAGAGAAGTCTAATGTGAAGCTACAAATAACCTTTTGAATCAATGTTTTCAGGAAACTTGTATTGTTCAAACTTTGCGGAATTCTTTTATAGACATCTTTCCTGTAAACACAATCTCCAATCCAACAATAAAAACAATTGAGGCATATCCTAGAAAACATTTAAACATTGGGAACCAGTTGCAATCAACACAGGAACAAGAGGTAATTGCATTATTACATAAATATTCAAAAGCTTTTGCCTGGGATTATACTGACATGCAAGGAATCCATCCCAGCACATGTATCTGCCACATCTATACAGATAATCAACTCAAACCTGTAAGGCAACCTCAAAGACGAATGAATCCCATGATGAAAGAAATAGTGAAAGAGGAACTGGAAAAATTGTTAAATGTTGGATTCATCTATCCTATTTCAGATAGTCAATGGGTTTCTCCATTGGTTATAGTACCAAAGAAAAATGGAAAGTGGAGAGTATGTGTGGACTATCGGGAACTAAACAAAGCTACACTAAAAGATCATTTTCCTCTACCATTCATTGACCAGGTGTTAGACTCATTAGCTGGAAAGAAAGTTTTCTCCTTCTTGGATGGGTTTAGCGGATACAACCAGATTAGAATAGCAACAGAAGACCAAGACAAGACAACATTCACTTGCCCATGGGGAACCTATGCATATAATGTTTTTCCATTTGGTTTATGCAATGCACCTGCAACTCTTCAATGAGTAGTTCTTGCAATATTTGCTGATCTAATTCACGAATGTGTAGAGGTTTATATGGATGACTTCACAGTTTATGGAAACACATATAATGATTGCCTAAATAACCTTGAGAAAGTCTTGAAACGATGCATTGAAACAAATTTGTCAATGAGCAATGAGAAATGCTATATGATGTTGACAGAAGGAATAGTTCTGGGACACCATATTTCCGCTTCAGGAATTAAGGTGGATCCAGCAAAAATCCAAGTCCTAGTTAACTTAATGCCTCCTACAACACAAAAAGAGGTAAGAAGTTTCTTAGGCTATGTAGGCTATTATAGACGATTCATTGAAAACTTCAGTAAAATAGCCCAACCTCTGTTCAAACTATTAGCAAAAGATATTGAATTTCACCGGACAAATCACTGTCAAAATGCATTTCATATTCTGAAAGAAAAATTATCAGTTGCACCCATTCTCCGTGGGCCAAACTGGTCTTTGCCATTTCATATTTCAACTGATGCATCTGATACCGCAATAGGTGCCTCTCTTGGGCAGAAAGAGAACTTGTTCAATTATGCAATATACTTTATAAGTAAGAATCTAACACCTGCAGAATTGAACTACACAGTCACAGAAAAAGAAATGTTAGCCGTTATACATGCAGTAAACAAATTCAGGCACTATATAACTGGATATCAAGTTTTCATTCATACAGATCATTCAGCAATCAAATACTTGATGAATAAACCCATCACCAATGGAAGAATAACAAGATGGTTACTGTTATTGCAAGAATTTAATATCACAATACAAGACCGGCCAGGCAAGGAAAATCAAGTGGCTGAGTTTCTGTCCCACATACATTCACCCAACGATCCAAATCCGGTTGTAGACAACTTTCCAGACGAACACCTATTTGCCATAACAGTAAAAACACCATGGTTTGTAGACATTGCAAATTATTTATCTTCTGGAAAGTTTCCAACGCAATTCTCTAAAAAGCAAAAACGAAAAATTGTTAGAGAAAGTTCTAGGTATAGTTGGGTAAATGGTGATTTATTTTATACTGGTTCAGATCTTATGATTAGAAAATGTGTGCGAGAAGATGAAATACTAGACATTCTAAGAGCATGTCATGATGAACCATGTGGTGGTCATTTTGTAAGCATATAAGGTGCTGTAATTGGGCTATTACTGGCCATCCATCTTCAGAGACTCTAAGGCATATGTCAAGCAATGTGACAGTTGCCAAAGAACAGGAAGACCAATCACATCAGATGAGATGCCTCTCAAGCCAGAGGTCCTCATAGAACCATTAGAGCAATGGCCACTTGACTTTGTTGGACCTATTAATCCACCATCAAATGGAAAGAGGTACATCCTAGTATGTACAGATTATGTAACCGAATGGGTGGAGGCCAAAGCAGTGAACAGAGCAACAGAAGATACAGTGGTCACCTTTCTCTTTGAAGAAATCTTTGTAAGATACGGAGTACCTAGACAAATTGTAACAGATCAAGGGGCACAGTTTACATCCAAGCTGGTACAAGATCTAATAGAGAAATACAAGATCAAACACAGGAAGTCTACACCATATCACCCTCAAGCAAATGGGTAGGTTGAATCAACAAATAAAGTCCTAGAAAATATCATGACTAAAACAGTACAGCTGAACAGAAGAGATTGGTCTGAAAAATTAAAAGATGCACTATGGGCCTACAGAATCACATGGAAGAATACAACTGGTTTTAGTCCATACCAGCTGGTATATGGAAAAGAGGCCTTATTGCCTATAGAATTTCATATACAAACATACAGACTAACAGCTGAACTAGGACTAGACCTGACTGAAGCACAACAACAGCGGATCATGGAACTGAATCAACTAGATGAGCATCGTCAGCAAGCCATAGAACATACCACATTGGTGCAACAACAAAGAATGAAGTGGCACGACATATATATCAAAACTAAGACATTTCACAAGGGAGACTGGGCATTACTTTTTGACTCCAAATTTAAAGACTTCAAAGCAAAGTTCACAACACACTGGCTAGGCCCATATGAAATTGACGAAATCTTTGACAATGGAGCAGTAAAGATCAAGACAATCGACCAGGACTCCACCTCATTTGTAGTGAATGGACATAGGCTCAAAGTTTATAATAGGCCTATCAATAAGGAAGCATTTATGAAACAACTGGTAGAGGATACAGAACTGGAAATCATGGCACACCAGGCTCAGCCATCTTCCAGTCTTGTAGATGAATAATAAAAAAAAACAAAACAAAACAAAAACAAAATAAATATTTAAAAAAAAAAAAAAAATATTATATATATATATATAATATATATATATATAAACATATAAAAAATAAATAACTTGTTTGCTAGTGAAAACCAGGAAACTGGCACCAAGAAAACACGAATTCATAGGGGAAAACTAGGGCAACTTGGACTCTATGAATTCTATATTCTTGTTCTACTGTTCGCACGTAATTTCAATGCAGGAAACTCTCCACAGACAATTGACTTGAGGACAAGTCAAATCTTAAGCAAGGGGGAGAATTGCATAAGAATTGCATAAGACCTTTAGCTGGAAAGCTGAAGTATAGATGGAACTTGTATTGTCAACAGAGGGACCTGAAATAAGAAATCATTACAGAGGGACCTGAAAGACCTGCAAATGTCAACACAACATGTACATATTCCATAAGCATTGCAGAGGGACCTGAAACAAAAAATCATTACAGAGGGACCTGAACAACAATTCAAGAACCAGAGCATAAAGAACAAGGAGTAGCAATAAAGTTTACTTGTCAATCCATCTACAACATTTGATCAACTGATTTCATCCCACTTGTACAGACATCATCCAAGGGAGTATATGTATAGTCATTTTGTGCTTGAAAATTCAAATTTTTCTTAGAAATTTTTAGTCTTTGTTAAGTTGAAATTAGTACCTGAGGATATTCATTATCATTTCATATCCTATATTCCCTATACATACCCTATAACCCTTATACATCATATTCCATTTCATATCCATACATATCCCATATTTATTTCATGATCATTAACCCCTAAGTATTTTTCCTTAGAAGCATAAAAAGACCAAACTCAGACAACTTTTCAACCTGCACATACAACTCAAGGATTAGTAATGGTGATAATTTTAAATATGACCCAAGATGGTCATTTTAAAATTATAAAGATGTGCATAGAACCAAATAAGTCATGCGCTATATGAAAATCTATATATGCCATATGCAAAACAAACAAATGCAATATATGTGCTATAGTCCAAATGGTTATAATATGCATATATCAATATATGCGCTATAGTCAAAATGGAGTAAGATTATATATATATGATATAAACTAAAGGCATGTATATGATATAAGGAAAGGCGATATGATATAAGGTAAGGTGTACAAAGGCAAGACCGCGTACAAAGACAAAACTATGATTGCATATGTGGCAGCGGGGTATTGTATATGGATTAAATGATAATTGCACATCACTCAAACTCATTGCATACGAACGCATTGTTTAAAATCATTGCATATGAGAATGAGTGAGGAGCACGGTTATAAACACATGACGGTCTATATGATGTGCGGCAATCATATTGTATGCAACCAAGGGTGAGCAACCAAATCAAATGACATCAACAAAACGAAAATCCAAGTCAATACCGGCCAGCACACAGGTACGGGGTAAACACCGTAGCATGGCGACTATTTTTCATTGGACTATGTGCTGTGCAGGAGTTATGTGCATATGTTCAAATTAAAACTATGATTCGGCCATCCTCATGACACAGTCGGGCGACTGGTCAACAGGACACCCATACCAACCATACACTGTAGCACCAATAAACAGAGTGCACAGTACACCCATGAAACGGTCATGAACTGACCGACGGTTCTTGCACTGTTCAAACTCATTCTTCATTGCCGAATAGCTCAGAACAATGGTGTTTGGAGCTGCAAGCTAGTGAAAAGGAAACTGAAGCGGGTTTGAGAAGATTTAAGAAGGAAAATTGCCCGAACTTAACACCGAGTGATCACTGAATCTTCGAGATCCATTCATGTAACGATGTAGTTTGTTTAAGCTCGGCAACTGTGGAATATAGTTGTAAACTGCCTATAATTAATGGTTAATGATTTTGCCCTTGCCACCAGTCAGTTGAACAAAGCAACAGGGATTTGGAGCGTCGTTTAACACTCCTTAGCGCTCGTTGACAACCAGGTAACGCCAAAACCACACATTAACTCCAGCAGTAAGTCGGTTGACAGCAGTTAATAAATATGGCGATAAGATTCACTGCGTAAATCATGGCATAGAATACTAGTAAATAGCACAGAATTTAAGTTTAAACTTGTTGCATGGATAACACGTTAGGGGTATGGGGATCGCATGTGAAGTTTTGTGAACCAAAACGGAGTGCAGTGTTGCAAATCACAGCAAAGTCCATAAAACAGAGGAGGCAGAGTCTACCTCATAGCGCCGAAGATATGATATGTTTGTTTTGATTGCGCGTTGTTGGTTGATTGCGCATTGATACACATCCTTTGTTTTGTTGCGCGCTATCATTATTTATATAATTGATATATCATATGCCTGTGTATGGAAACGGCCCGTATGGTGAACAAACATAATGGATGTGTCTCTGTTATGGACCTTTTTTCCACTATGCGTCTTTGTTTTGACTAAAACAATGGGTTGAAGTCTGTGTGGGCCAAAAGAGCTATGTCATGTTTAAAAGAAGAGTTGTGTAATGTCTAAGACCGAGCGCTGATTGCCAAAGAGAGTAAAGGCCGAGCCATTTAAAATTCATTTTAAATGCGCTATTTGTTTTTTTTCCAATTTGTTTTGAGGCCGAAGCACTGTTTTTTTCAAGCTTTTAGATAAGCAGGCCGAGAGCATTTTGTCGATTTTCAAATTTTTATGTTGAGGCCGAGAGCCATTTGAATGAGCTGCTAGTTTTAAGAGCTTGTATGTACACAGTCGAAACACTGTTTGTTTTTAATGATTGTATATACACAGTGAGCATATGGCTTGATTTTGGTGACAGTGTAGGGTGATGGGCATACATGGAACAGTATGAGGATAATGCCTAAACAAATACATTAGAAAACTAAGGACCCTTTATGAAAAAAGTTGTTTTCATATGTATTTTGTTTACCAGAATAGAGTTTAGCATATTGACAGGGATATACAGGTGTTTGGATTGTTTGGTCAAGGCAGCACAACAGGAAGCATCTACAGGTACAACATCTACTACAGAGAGAAGAAGATCAAAGAGGAGTAAGCAAGCATGGGGACATGCTTGATGATAAGCAAGGGAGAGATGTTGGGCCTTAGTTTTGGTCTTATTTTTGCTCTAAGAAACTTACTAATCCATCTAATTGCCATCCATTTTCCCTTCATTCATCCCATTTTGATGTATATTTGATATCCATTCAGGTATTTAATTTTAATTTTTCAATTTCTAAAGTTTTTATCAAAGTTTGGTTTTAAGTGCAAAATTGGCAGATTCAAAAATTCCCGTAATAGCTCTATGGTTGATGTGGTTGCAGAACACTTGGGCACAAATTGAATGCATGGATAGACAACTTGGGAACTAGGTCTAAGCCAGCTATGCTTAGTTCAAACAGAACAAGCTTTATTAGGCCCATTTGGTGCTAGTCAATCATGACTAGTCATTCAGAAATCCCATAGAAATAGGGCAGTTTTGAGATTCTATGGGATTGGTCATATTTCTTGGGATGGGAGTAATGAATTCTACTTAGATAGATGGATGAGAGTAGATGGGTTTGTTTGAGTGAATATAGATCAGTTTGTTTCATGAGACTTCTTATTTAAGAGCCAAAACTGTGATGGCTTATGTATTGACTTATTATACTTTTATGCTGTGACACTTTTAGATTGAAAAGTTAATTTGAAGACTTGTGCTATTATTATTTTGTTGTTCAATGCTATGGATGTGTAACTGAATTTGAGCTCCTGATATCACTTCTCAAGTGTGCAAGGCAAGGGTGGAGGGGCCCCCATTCCAAGCTAAGTACACTTCCTTGTTAACTAGTTTTATTTCTTGTAATCTGGTTATTGTAGAACTGGTTTTTCAAAGCTTTATTTCAGATTGCTTTATGGTTCATGCATGGTGATTGATTTAATTAGTTCTTAACTTATTCATCACTTTATTAAGTTGGAAAAACACATGTTCAAGTTGAGCATCCCTTCTACTAAAATGATGAATTAAAACTAATTTCCTTTGTTTGCATGCAAGTAGTTTCTTATTGTGATTTTGGTATTGAGATGAATGAATTATGATGAAACACCTTATGTGTCTCTTAAGTTAAGAGCTTCTTTCATTAACAATTTATCCATCTTAAGTTCTTGGTTTTAATCTCTAATTCATTAAGTGGTAATTGAGGCAAAAGTGGACTTTTTGAGTCAAGAACCATTTCAATATTTTTCCTCTTTTTAAACTAATTGAATTAGAGTTGTAGGATGTATTGCTTTAAGCTTTTGAATAACTTATCTTTCCAGGTTTGATTACATCTGATCTTCACATATAGTGAACTTGCCTCAAAGCATAAACAACTCGGATTGATAAGAAATAATTGTGTTAATTTCGGTAAACAAATTAGCTCAACAAAGTGTAAGTGTATATTTCAATGTATACAACATTTATTAGTATTAGTATATTTTTTCTTGCGAAAAGAAATCCATATTTCCATTCATGTTTAAAAGAAAATATATTTTACATATACATACATAAAGTGTGCATTTACCTGGTTGTGCCTAGATCCATAAGTGGCTAAAAAAGAGGCACATGATTTACATAACAAATACTTTTTTAAGAAAAGTATTTAGAACGTGCATCCTAAATTCCCAATGAAGTGTAACAAAAAAAATACAAATAAAAAAATAAATACAAAACAAAGGAGAAGATCAAAAAATGTGGATATCTATCTTCTCCTTCTTTCCTTTCTTTTTCTGTACTTGTTACCTATCCCCAACTTTGGGGTCCACTAGTCCAAGGGCCATCGCGTGATCATAATCCATTTTTGGATGCCCTTTTTCTAAATCAAAGCTTTCAGATACATGAACACACTTCTTGTCCACAGTGTCATCCTCATTGTGATCCAGTTTTGTTTGACAATTTGACTCTTGTAATGGTGCAAAAATAGACCCATTCTAAAAGGGTTGTGCTTGTTTCATCTTTAATATGTGTGCCCCCATTTTCTTTTGTTGCATTCTTCATTGTGTCTTCTTTTTCATTTTTGGAAAGATTTGGGTCTGCAAACTATCACCCCTTTGGCAAAGATTTCATTTTGATAAGGTGACATGTTTGGAAGCAAGAATGTCATCTAAATGTCGTATTCTCATAGTCAAGAAATTGTGACCATTGAAGGTTGTTATATTTCAGTATGATGTGATCTAGTAAACCTTTGTTAATTCTATCTCCACACAAATTCTAGCAAAAGGTAGAAATACCTTTCTTTGTTCTTCCATATCTCTCTTTTTGAACCTGCACAAAGTATTTCCAATACCTTCAAGGACTTGAGGGTATCAAAAATGTAGAGGAAATTTTGCAAGTCACACCCAAACCAGTAGTGTTGTGACTACCATGGTTGTTGCATCAAATTTAGGGAACCATATAGTAGTAAAAAGCTTCGCTCTTCCCCAAAACCATAGCCCTTCATATAGAACAAAATCTAAATTTATTAATATGAGTACTAACCTTTCCGAAGACAATATCTAAATTTATTAATACAAATACGAACTTCTCTTTTTATTTTTATATTTGTCTTGGTATATAAATTATTTTTATATTATTTTTATATTTGTGCTGCTACATAAATGAGAAAAAAAACAATTTTCCATTTGTATTAACTTTTACTTTCATATTTATCTAAAATAATAATAATGGTGGAAAATGTAATATATCCCAAAACAATGAGTACAACTATTTAAATTAAAGACATTTTACAATTAAAAAACATGACAATCGATAAATACCTAGTAATGAATCTTGTATATTTACAAACTCTTTGCAATGAATAAATAAAATTTTAAATTTAAATTTAAAGGGTAAATCTCAATAGTCTATGTGGTATAGTTCAATTAGTGATCGCCTTGTTATGAAATAAAATAATATGTAAAGTATGAGATTCAAAGACCAACAATATATATATATATATATATCAACGTACATTAATATATTATTACTCCCATGGGTTGTAGTTCAATTGGTGATCATCTTGTTATAAAATAATATGGAAAAGATGAGATTCAAAATTCAAATCCCCATGGATTAGACGAAAAAGCATATATATCTCAACTCCATTAGTAAGTTATTATTGCTATTGTGTAGTTCAATTGGTGATCGCCTTGTTATAAAATAATATAGAAAATAAATATGAGGTAAAACATGAGATTTAAAGTTCAAATCCAGAGGAAAAAAACACAATTAATATTATTTTAATATTATTATTGCTATTAGTTAATAATTCGCATTACAAATGTAAGACATTATTGCTGTTAGTTCATTATTAATCAAGAGTTTGTTGATTACTGTAATGCGTATAAATATTTATAAAAATATGAATGGCTGAATACCACAATATAAGTTCCTAAATACAATTTGTTTAAACATTTAGATACTTATTGATTACCTTAATGTTTACAAACATCGACAAAAATAACGCGAGTTGCTAAAGACTGTACAAACATAGAGGAAAAAAAAAAAAATGGACTGTTCAATCAAGCAGAGTTACATTAAAACGGTAGAATGTGAATCCCTTGAGCAAAGGAGGGAACCGCTAAAACAGACCGCCACTAGCTAAAGAATGGAAAATTAAAAAGCCACATTAACCATCCAATAGTTGCCGTGAAGGTGCAAAAACAAGAGCAAACAAAACATGAAGGTCCGAAATCTTTAGCCTGCCATCCTTCCAGACACATAAAAAATTATAATCAAAGGGCTGTCTAATATTTTATTTTTTTTGAAACAGCGTACACAACTTCATTGTCGTAGAGTTAGAGATTCCATCAAAACTGCCTGCAAAAATATGGCACTCCATCTTTCTGCTGATGAAGACAACTCTCTTTCATCTTAAATATACACCATGGTGAAACTAAGTTAGAATGAAACCCTTCAATTCTGAGATTCGATAAGAACACAGAGAGCTTTATCTTGAATTTAATTAACGATAAAGAAAAATATACAGAAAATGTGATCATCAGGGAACAGGAGAGCTTCTCGTTCGCAGTATTCGCGGAACTGGGAAATCAGGAGGTGGTGTGGGCAGCAGTAGTAGAGCTGCTATTCCACCTGCCAATGCAGAGAAAGATCCTAGGACAAAAGCAGGGAGATTGCCCCCTCCAAATAGTGCATCCCAAGGTCCACTTCCCACAGATACAATAATCTGAATAAACAAACACAATGAGCAATACATATAGCTTGTAGGATTAAAGTCTAAAGGGATTCAACATCAAAAAAATATTCAGGGTAAGTAATTACCTGTGGAATGACAATTGAAAGGTTCAACACTCCCATGGACAGGCCTAATCCAATAAAAAAAATACAAATTCATACAAGATTAGACTTTTAGCATGACAATGGAAAGATTCAAAACACACACAGACTTATACAAGATCCAAAAAATAGACAAATTCATATTTGATTAGAAGTTTTAGAATATCTGTTTAAGCTCTACAAATCAGAGACAGCCTTTTGAAATGGGTATTATGGCGAGGTTAAGTAAATACTAACGGCATGCTCAAATCAAAATAGATATAAAGTATGACATAAGTGAAAACTGAAACAGGTAATCTTCATTAAGGTTGGGGCAATCCATCCAATCTTCATTTTTATGTAACTGTACTTTAAATCTCGACGTTGCATTGACTGTATTGAATATTGTCATCAGGAAAGAAGACTCAAAACTTCAACTAGGTCCAATACTGTAAGGTATGACTGTGAGGGAAGTTGGTTTAATGGATCCCAATCTTGAATAAATATAAAACTAGTTGGAAAACTAGCTCTGATAAACTGTTCATAAAATTTTATGTGGACATTTTTGTGATTCTCGAAAATATTAATATTAAAAAAATATTTGTATGTTTTTCAAACTGTTTACCACAATTTTTTTTTAAATTTTGAAATAAATTAATGTTTTCAAATTTTAAATTCTAGCCTCTGGGGCAGCTCAACTAAAATGACGATGGCCGTGAAAACGAAGTGTTGTGTGCAAGGAAGTTCAAAGTTCAAATCCTCTGACTCACCTGTGCCTGCAGAAGGGACACAAATAGGAACCTAGAGATTATAGTGGTAGTGGTTGGAAGTAACCCTATGTCACACAAGTACAAGACCAGCCTAGTTGTTGATTCCTCTACATACAAAAGAAAAGAAAATGTTTTCAAATTTTAAATTCCATTTTAAGTTACATCTACCGGGGCATAAATAAGAACCTAGAGGTTATAGTGGTAGTGGTCGGGACCAAACCTATGTCACACGAGTACAAGACCAGCCCAGTTGTTGATTCCTCTACATACAAAAGAAAAAAACTGTTTTCAAATTTTAAATTCCATTTTAAGTTACAGCTACCTATAACATGAGAGATATTAATCAACCACTAATGTAATTAATTTTCAACCATTAATCTAGGATTTAAAATGAAATATTTTGAAGACCTTGGAAATTCATTTACTGACATGGCAGCATTTTGAACATGTCCCACTCCAGATAAAATCTGAAACCAAAGAACAAAGCAAGCCATGTATATGTGGAAAAACTTTGAAAGTGAAAAGTGACTCATGTAAACACTGCATTCCCTGAAGTTAGGGTGCACAGTTACCGGGTCCTCTCCCATAGCACAGATCCATCTTTGCATCTCAGATGTTGTGATGCTCGAGGATGACATCTTTTCACAAATTTCCACATTTGGCTGATGTTTATCAAATATTGGAACTCAAAATACACAACCTCAAGCTTGTCAACCTCAAGGCGCATATCAAACCTGGGGTAACACAAGCAATATGAAAGCAAGTCCCATCACCAGCTCCAGGCTCTGGAGTTTTGGTGTTTGGAATCGATTTGCAGTAGTCCCACCTGTGTTGTACTGGTGTCACTTGCCTGAACAATGTCTTTTATATTAATCAACCACTAATGTAATTAATTTTCAACCATTAATCTAGGACTTATAATGAAATATTTTGAAGACCTTGGAAATTCATTTACTGACATGGCAGCATTTTGAACATGTCCCACTCCAGATAAAATCTGATACTAAAGAACAAAGCAAGCCATGTATATGTGGAAAAACTTTGAAAGTGAAAAGTGACTCCTGTAAACACTGGATTCCCTGAAGTTAGGGTGCACAGTTACCGGGTCCTCTCCCATAGCACAGATCCATCTTTGCATCTCAGATGTTGTGATGCTCGAGGATGCACATCTTTTCACAAATTTTCACATTTGGCTGATGTTTATCAAATATTGGAACTCAAAATACACAACCTCGAGCTTGTCAACCTCAAGGTGCATACCAAACCTGGGGTAACACAAGCAATATGAAAGCAAGTCCCATCACCAGCTCCGGCCTCTGGAGTTTTGGTGTTTGAAATCGATTTGCAGTAGTCCCACCTGTGTTGTGCTGGTGTCACTTGCCTGAATAATGTCTTTTAGGTTATATTTCCTTTGGGTGGGAATAAAAGAAAACCTTTAATGAAAATTGTGATCCTGGGTCATTTAAATAGCGTCAAAACGAAACGAATCCACTATTTGGATCGAAGAAGAAATCCCTATATGTTATATCCTTAAAAGAGAACATAAAAAATAAAGAATTCTAAACGAATTCATTTATTCCATTTACTTAAATTTCTTGGACCTTTTCTACCCAGAATGAATTTGGAATCAGAACACATCAAATGTTTTATGATCTTGTGTGTTTCTGTAGAACTTTTACTGTATCATTTCTACCTTGGCTTGGTTTCTTCAATGCCTTCAATCTTGTTTTCGATCCTGTTAGAAATCCAATCCTATGTCAACCCTGACTAAAGAACCTCATTTGGAAAATGTGTCCATGAAGTTATGTTATCAGCCTGTGTTATAAAAATTCAATATGGTGTGTGCCCACACCTTTGGCTGTTATCTTGTACATATTTCAGTCATGACCAAAATATAAATCCAACTTGATGAATATAGATCCAAGTTTTAAATAGAACCACACTTGAAGACTGAACATTGCAGCCTGCTCTTGCTAACGATTTTCAATTTTGCTTTCCTATGTAAATTGATTTTCAAACATACCTCGATCCTAATCAAAATGTATTTCAAAATATTTTTGTTGGCATAATCAAAACATTTAATTTTCCCTGTTTTAATAGAAGTATAATTGAACAATAGTTCCCAGCCTGTAATTCTTCAAAATCTTGTTCATTATCCTTATTAAAAAGCTTTTCAAAAAAGTTTGAAAGGAAAAATATTCCAGGATACAATGTCTACCTTGGCCTCCCCCAGCAGAAGAAGTAAAAGTTGCTGTCAAAGCAAATGGAACACTATACGTCACCTGCATGAAGCTTTTTGTTATCGTTATAAACATAAATTCAATGTTATACAGGAAAATTGGCCTATAAAGAAAATAACTTTCAAAATCGAAAATGCAAGACATACCGCAAGAGGTGCTCCAAGGACTGCAAAAACTAACAAAGCCATGATTTTAAGAGTCGTAGGAGGAGACAAGGGTTCATTGCTAAGACTTTCTGCTGCTTTGGTGATCAGAACAGTACATGCAAGTGAAAGGCATAGGATGGTGTTTGCAAGTGCCAACAATAACTTAGGGCCCAACTTTCGGGACAGGTACTCTATCATTAGAGAAGTTGCCCCCAATGTTAATGAATTCAACATTAGGCCAAGTGATCCTGCTCTAACACCTCGCTCATATAGAGAAGAGAAAGGCCCCGGACCACCAGGCTCTCCTCTATAAACTTCACGACCCATCCAATCTGTGTCAAAGAGGAGAAAAGGAAACCATGCAAGCCAAGTGAGTGCAGTTGTTACAAGTAAATACCACATGGGACGAGGTAGATCCCTGAAAGCACTAAATAACTCCCAGATAAATGCTTCTTGTATTTCTTCATCTTCCTGTTCATTATCATCATCTTCAACATGAATCTTTTCTCCTGAGGCATTAGCTCTTAGAATTGGTTCTGATTCAGCTTGTGACCATCTTTTCTCAGGTGTGGCAGTTATACTGAGGAAGGTGGTTATTGCCAATATGATTATTGCTATGAGAAACGCAGACTTTAGATTGGAACAGCTGACATCACAGGCCTCTGTTTTTGTGAAAGGAAGGACTTTGTACCATTTGCTGAAAGAACCAGTTGCAAATCCTAGCACATTGCCTACTGCCATGAACAAAGAGTAAAAAGCATTGGCACTTCTTGTCCGCCTCTCGTTTCTTCCTGCCACAAGTAAAGCAACCTTAGGAATAGACAACTCATCAAATTTGAATCTAACCTTTCAACAAGCTTGTAGTGGTTATAACATGACAGGAAGTATAGGAATCTCGATCTTAAAGAAAGCACTTGCATCAATATAAAAAAAAAAATAGTAACGAATCATCGATTATAAGAATAGGCAGGAGGCCTATATAGGTCACCTAAATATTGTTGAAAAATTGAGAGGCTAGCAATTGTACCCAGCAGCTGCTCCCAGCCAGCAGGCTGCTATACCAATTAACAATATATACCCGTTTCATACTGGGCACCCTTACCAGGCTTTGACATCTAGGGGTAGATTGTTACCTTCCAGAGCCCCTCTTAAAAAGTTAACCCATACATTCGCTTAGGCCACCTATCCACCTGGCAATCAACCTCGACCAGAAAGGCCCGGCTCTGATACCATGTTGGTAGTAGACAGGATCGCAATTGAACCAGGACTTGCCCCCAGCAAATGTCAAGGTGTGGATTGCCAACACCAACACCCACCTCTAAGACAATTCACCAAGTATACTCAACACCTGGCTTTGCTTCCATATTGAAATTTTGGACAGCAGGCTAGAAATCCAAATAAGGACCAGCCCCAGCCAATAGATTGCTCTACCACTGAGATACATTTCCATTTCATATCATGCACCCTTGTCACTCCATATCAAGGTGTGGATTGCACTCTCCAACAAATACCCATACACATTTTGTGATAAAGGTCACCTTGGAGAGAAACTGGGAACATGATGTCATGATGTTTTCCAATAATCCGAGACTCTCATAGAGAAGAGATAAAGAAATTATTAATAATGTTCAAAAGCCCTCCATGGTTCAAACACAGAAATTCAATCACCCAAGGGTTCTTAATTGGACAAAATTGACTTAACCAAGGGAATCTTGGTTAGCAAATATCTCAAAGATACAGAGAACTGAACTTAATAGTGCATGTTGGGACTGTTGTCATACACCCTGCAGTCCTGTATTGGAGCAAGCAATGATTTCTGACCTGTAGCAGGAAAGAAATGGAAAGCAATGACAGGGAATAAATGCAGAGCAATAGCTGGGAATAAATGCAAACTAGTGGCAGACAATTAATGCTAAGCAGTGACAGTTGGTCTACTACTTGATAGTGGTTTCTAGCATGTAAAATTGAAAAAATCATAAATGGTTTAGTGTTTTGTTATGCCTATTTATTTAGTGCTAGAGTTGGAAGAAAATAGAATAATTAATTATTTTCATGCTATTTGACCCAGTAGCAGATCCTCTAGTTTTAGAGCCGGAGCCTCACCCTGGAACCCTGTTTTAGAGCCATAGACCCTTGATAACCGAGTGGATCCAGCAGCATCAGTAGCAGAGACATAGGTAGCAAGAATCAAAGCATCTGAGTCAGTTTAATAGCTTGTTTTAGCCCCTTGTAGCATATTGAGTTCTGTATACAGATCCATCTCAAGAAAATTAAGTCCCTGTGGGAGATCCATATACAAATGGAGATTGAGTAGTTTCAGTTGAACCATTGCTGCCTATACCCACAGTAGCAGAAAAAGCAAGCAGCAATAAAGCCAGAAGGCACAGATGGAGGCAGTGGTTTCACCTGCAATAAAGAAAGAAGCAGCATAGGCAAAGGTTGCAGTCTCACTCGTTGGAGAGTTAGCTTCATCCAAAGAAGAAATAACGGAGGTACAGGTGGGATCATAAGTGATATCATAGTAAAAAGAGGCTAAGGCAATGGAATAGATGGCAGGAGTTGGAGTTTATCTCACAGAATCATAACCAGTTTCAATCGATCCTGTTCCAATTGATTGAGTCTAAGAAGCACCTCATCCCGCATACCTCCATATCTCAACAGGCTTATTAATGTAGGCATAAATCATATGCCATCAAACTAAAATTATCTTGCCCATTCATGAAACTAGGGAAAAAATAAGTCATATGAACAACTTATGCAATATTTGCCCTCCTCTCCTCTGTAAGATCTAACTCGAATGTTCACAAAACTCTCTGGGATTGTGCTATCCACAAAAGAGGACAGATTCACTTGGTGCGGCGTCTCACAACAGGGTAGGGTAACAAGATAATCCATCAGAGTGTATGAAGTTGATGTTGTTGAAACCCCAATTCGGCCATGACCTTACACTCAGCGTTGAGGAACCGAGGCGGCCCCGTGGCTTGTTCTATGCTTAGGGATCCACCGGCACCATACCCCGAAGCTATCCTCTGCAGTGGAGAACAGTTAACCACGGATCTAAACTCGCATTCAAACTGTGTACTTCCTGCAACGAAAGCAAAATGAACTCCCTGGTAATGAGTGTAGAAGTGGTGTTGAGGAAACGGATTCCAGGTATCCGCGCTAACATCGGGCCAAGTTGGTTTCAGTGTAATATGTAACAAACATCACTTGCATTTTCCACGACGGGTTTTCTTTTGAGGCAACGTCTGCTTAGCCATAGTGTTGGAACAGACAGAGACATCGAATAGAAGGCAGACAGCGACAGGAAGACAGCAACAGGTAGTGGATAGCATAGTAGAGCAGCAATGAGGATTACTGAAACAAAATAGGCAAATTACTGAAACAGAACAGGCAGCCTGAGGATGCACGTCAAGTGTTTGATGGAATCTGCCCACTAAATTTGACAGAGACTCTAACACCAAGATGGCAGTAGACGGGTTTTCTCTAAATCCTTTGATGAATCTTACTGCTGAGGAACAGACAGAGACAAAAGAATGGGTTCCAAATCTAGGGATTGGATTCGTGCAACATGACGAATTATGCCAAGATGACATGTTTAGTGTTGCTGAATTATTAGTTGTTGAAAACCAGCAAGAGCAAGTGGTAGTTAGCCCGAAGTCCGATTTCTCATTCTGGACAGCCTTGGTAAAACAAATGCTGCGGAAAATGGAATTTCTCGAAACTGAAAACAAGCAGCTCTGTTTAGAAATACACACCCTCTTTGTCAAAGTTTCAAAGATCGAGGGGGATAATTTATCCCTTAAGAATATGTTACATGAAACTAAAGAGCAGGAAATTCTCCATCCTCCAAATGGTGCACTGCATGCATAAATTCTTGACCTTTAAAGCAAGCAAGAAGAAATCTAATCCCAACAAGCCACCTTCAAACAAGAAATGGAGACACACATCAATTCTTGGGTATAGGTGGTTTGAGGGAAGGATAAAACTCCTACCCCTCTTGCAGCAGTTGAGGAGGTGGCGCAAGCAAAACTTGGGGAAGAACGTAACAAACGGGCAAGAGAATTGAATCTCAAGGTGAGAGGTCTCCCCTTACCCCACCCCTCTCCGAATCTTATGGAAGTGGGGGCTAGGTTCCTTCGGGATACCCTTAGCCTCCCCGATATAGCTTTGGACAGAGCCTAGCTAGGCTACGACTCTTCTCTCTTCCTCAGGTTTCAGACTACATTTGATCGAATCTGTGCCCTTGGGGCTAAATAGAAGTTTTTTCTCTTCCCAACAGGATTTTCTTGGATGAGGACCTCACTCGAGCACATGTTGTGGAATTTAAACAATCTAGAGAACAAGTTATGGCAGCACAACAGAGAGGGAAATGGGTGGTTATCAAGAATCTCCGGGCAGTCATTCGGGACTCCTTCCCACCTAGGTGGAAACCCTGAACTGGAGGTTCCAAATGATGGGCCTGCTTGGGGAGGCGTCAGGGTATAGACATTTCTATCTATTGTTGGAATGGCAATGGATCTTTTTGGTCATCGTCAGGACTCTTGTATGATGCTCTCGAATCAACTGACATCCTCTTCGTGATGGAGACACATGCGAGCCCTATTCGACCCCTCCCAGATATTGCAGGTTACCATTGGATCTCAGTTTGCAAGCAGGAGACGAGGAGCTCAGGAGGGGTTAGAGGATCAGGTGGAGTTGCTTGTTTGGCTAGTGACTCACTCTGGAACAGAGTATCTTTGGTAGTCGAAGATGAGTTTTCCAGGTTTATGTGGATTCAGATTAGCGTCAGAGTCTCTCCTCCGAGGGACATCTACATTGTAGTTTGTTACTTCCCCCCAGCCTCTTCACCATTTGTTGTCCATAATGGCTCAAATGGGGATCCCTTTATAGACTTGTACACCAACATCACACGATACTGTGTTGTTGGGGAAGTCATCCTCCTAGGTGACTTCAATGCTCGCACTAGAGATCTTCAAATCCCTCTCCGCGACCGATCATAGGATGTATTTTGTACCCATGGGATAGATCCAGATTCAGTAAGGCTTCGCTAAATGTCAAATGATGCTTTAGGGCCCATTACAGTTTATGGTAAACATCTATTGCAGTTGGGGGAACCTCAGGAGTTGTTGATTCTAAATGGTCTCCCCTATTTCCCAGACTCTCGCTTTTTCACTTGCCGGCCATATGGCGGGGGTGCGAGTGTAGTTGATTATGTACTCGCTAGCCATAACATGCTCCCTTTTATTCGCCATCTCTCAGTCTCCCCCATCCCCCTTGCTGATCATGCACTTCTTTCCTTCTCTCTCCGATTTGACCGTCCCCTTCCACCCCATCCTTCCCCTCGAGGCCCACCCCAAACTACCTTCCGATTTGACGAAGGAGACCCTGACATTTTCTCCTCTACCTTACGCAAGATGCTCCCATCAAAAACCCAGTTACACTTGTCTTTCAGCTGCCATTTGGGACGTAGCACTCAAATCCTTCCCCCACTCCACTTGTTCCACTTCCATCTCCCCTAAAGATGGATCTTGCCCCATGAACAAATGGTACGATGATGAATGCAAGACTCTACATCGAGAACTTCGATATGCTTTCACCCACTCTCAACCCTTCTACTCTAACCTCAAAGCTTCTTATCGTTGTCTCCTTTCTCACAAGAAACGACTCTTTGTCTCCCATAGAAGACGAGAACTTTCTGCTCTCCTTGCCCACTACCCTAAACAATTTTGGTGTACCATCCTTCCCCGACGCTCCCCTCTTCCACCTGACCTTAACCCTACATCCATGTTCTCTCACACTTCCAACCTTTATGATATTCCTGGGCAGGTCCAAATTCATGTTATCTCCCCACCCTCTTCCTGTTATCTATTCTCAGACAAAGATATTAGAGAGGCCATTTGGGAGATGAATAGCAGCAAAGCAGCCGATGAGGAAGACTACCAAGCAAAGTTCTTTAAGCACGATTGTCGTGCGTTGGTTAACTACTTGGCTAATCTCTTCAACCATGTAGTCCACGAAAGTTTTCCACTGACATGGGCACACCACATCATCCATCCGATCCACAAATTAGTTTTTGACTTAAGTCCCAATAACTACAAAACGATCATGGTGGGTCACATGTTCTCGAAATTGTATGCTACTGTTCTACATAAGAAGCTCTCTAGTGACCTTGAGCAGAGACAACTCAGAGCTAGGGGACAAGCAGGTTTTCGATCGGATCATCAAACCATTGACCACATCTTCACCCTTCGCACCGTGATTGAGGAGGCGCAACACCGCTCTTCGAAAATCAACTGTTGTTTTGTAGATTTTCAAAAAGCTTTTGACTCCGTTCCGAGGGAGGCCTTGCTCCAGAGACTCGGAGATATTGGCATCTCTGCAACCCTATTGACTGCTATTATGCGCCTATATGAGTCCGTTCTTGGTCGTCTTCACACAGCCCATGGGATGTTTGATTTCATTCGAAGCACTATTGGGGTTAAACAGGATTGTCCACTATCCCCTACCCTGTGTGGGATCTATCTTGATGAGTTGGAAGCATTTCTACACGAGCATATCCAGGACAATGATGGCTGCCTTTCACCAGGTTCTGATATCTATTCTACTCTTTGCTGACTACGTGGTCCTCCTCTCCTCATCCCCAAAAGGATTACAAAGGTAGTCGGATGCCTTAGCTCTGTTTTGTGACCATCGACGGTCAACCTAGGTAAAACCAAGGTTATGATCTTCAATGGGGTGAAGAAAACATCAGATCTTCACGTTTTATTTAGAGGGAAGGAAATTGAGATCACCAACACATATACTTACTTGGGGGTGCAATTCTTAGGTCCCCGCTTCAGTTTGCGACCAACGCTTCAACCTTGGATCAACAAAGGATATGGATCCTTAGCCCTTCTCGAGAGACAGTGCTTTCAACATCACTTCCAGGACATCTCATCTAAGATGAGCCTCATGGACACCTTGACTCGTCCCACTGTTCTATATGGCTCAAAGATTTGGGGACTGTCTTTACTTGAGTCGGACTGGGCTTTAGGTGAGAGAGTCCAGATTCTTCTTCTCCGTCGCATCATTAGGTGCAAACTGACAGTGCCGCAGCACATCATCCTTGTAGAGTTTGGAGCTCAGCCCTTTTGGCTTGAGACAATCTTTAGATTGGTTTCATTCTAGCATCGTGTCCAGGGCTTGGTAGACTCAATAAAGAGTAGGGACCGTTATCCTTACTTGGCATATTGCTCTTCTAGGACTATTGCCCGTTCTACTCCCTCAGGCTAAGCCAGATGTTGGTTTATAGGCGTTTCAAACCTCTTAGAGTTAGTGGGAATTCAATTGGATCATCTCCCTCCTTTCCAATATTCCTTAGATGCTCTTGGTCACCTTTTACCTACTAGATAGGAGCTAAACAAGATCATCAGGGAGGACATCTACACGCAGTTCATCTAGGTCACCTGGGTCAATCCAAGAGGGTTGCGCCCAAAGATGGCTTTCTACGTTGACCATTTCTTGGAGTTGAGAGACGGGCTCATTATTCAACCCCAGTATACATTTCACCATTGGATGCATGCTCTTTGCATTCCTCTAGGCCAGTTCAGAGTAGGTTCTCATAAACTTTGGGTAGAGACAGACCACCAGGTGGATAGACTAGACAAACTCTGCCAGGTATGCCATTTACAAGAAGTGGGGACCGAGGTGCACTTCATCCTTGGTTGCCTTGTCTACCACAAGATCAAAGAAATGTTTCATTGCTTGTTCAGATATTCTCGGACCCTCGCCGAATTTTTCAGGTATCCCGATCAGAGATGTTTGACCCTATATATGCAGGAGGCTCTTAGGTTCCGAGCACATATTCTTTAGCCTCCCATCAAACCAAACCCCACACAAAGGATCACGACATTTTTCAAGGTACTACATTTAGACAGGGGCACCAAGAGATCGATTGATACCAATATGCATCCAGACTCCAGATCAATGAGGATCCATGGGACCTCATCCTGCCACATAAGATCTTAGCAGCAGTTCCGTCTCAGATCCATTCCTGGGAGACAAACTAGGTCCTCCAGCATTCAACAACATGTGAACCCCCGCAGGATACGATTTAGTGGACAGTTTGCACATGCCATTGGCTGTTCATCGGGCCAACAAACTTTGTTGAGTTTCTTTAGTGTTATTCATTCAGCCTCAGATGTTAGGAGAGATGGGTCTAATCCTCAGACCTATTAGCACATGGATCTTCTCCGCTAGGGCCATATGTTGATTTACTTCATGCATTGTATCTTTTATAGGAGACCGTTTGGTTTTCCCGCTTTGTATATACATCAGTGTACTCAACAGTCCCTTTGACTTACTTTGTGGTCATTAGTTGGACATAAATATAATTATCTTATCTTATTTAGAATCCTTTTGTCACTGTTGAACCCTCTTGTTGAGAGCACAGAGACTCTGTATTGTAACCATTGAGTTGTTGCATAGTACAATGTTGTTGCATAATACATTGTACGTGCTTTAGAGTGTGGGGTTTTTCTCCTAGAACTGTTTTCCCCAGCAAATTGTTAATGATTTGTTGTATATTTTATTTGTTTGCAATTGTTCTATTTTAAGTTTTTGCACATTCTTCTCTCATGTATTAGTGTAGAAAGTGCATTTCACATCTCTAATTCCTTTGATTTGGTATCAGAGCTTGACAACCTTGGATCCAAGGTGTTAGGGTCAAATATTTTTTGATCTAATCTTGGTCTAAGTGGGAGCTTGCACAGAAGGAAATCTTATTGCAGAGAAATGGCGAGCATATCTAGATTAGAAATGAAGAAGTTTAATGGCACTAACTATGAGCTGTGGAATTTCAAGGTGAAGTATCTTAATCAAGATCTATGAGTTGCAGTATCTGAAACTAACCCATTGGTATGAAAAATGAAGAATGGGGAATGTCAGAGAGAAAGGTGAGAAGCCTTATCAGGATTTGTTTGACTGATTTGGAATCATTGAACATTTCTGAAGAAATAACTGCAACAACTCTCTCATTAGTATCTGTTTGGCTGATTTGGAATCATTGAACATTTCTGAAATAATAATTGCAACAACTCTCTGGAAGAAGTTGGGGAGTTCGTATCAGGGTAAATCTTTGGTCAATAAAATTTTGTTGTGAAACAAGTTGTTTTCTTTGAGATTGAGTGATGGTGATTCTATAGCATCTAAATGCATTTAATACTATTGTGACCCAATTGACCTCAGTTGGAGTGAAGATGGATGGGGAGGATTACTATATGACCTTATGTGTTCTTTGCCAAATTCATGGGACAACCTAGTAACAGCCATTGTAAGCATTGGAAGGACATTGGTGCTTGCTGAGGTCCCAGGTGCTTTACTCTCAAAGCGAGGTGGAAACTTCTGAATCCACAAATGAGGCATTGGATATTTGTGTAAGATCAAAGAAAAGGGACAAGAAGAGAGAAAAGGGAAGACCCAAATCTCATGGGAAACCTACGTCTCTTGGAAATTCCAAGGAAAAATGTTGCAACCATGGGAAAGTTAAACATTTCAAAATGGATAGGGTAGAGGATGGAAACGTGAAACTAGATAAAGTTGAGACTTTGCAAAATGTTATAGATGCATTGATGAAACCAATTCTCCCTTACGCTTGATGCATTCATGAAACCAATTCTCCCTTCTGAAACCAATGCTTGATGCACTCTCCCTTGTATTCTTGCAACATATATGTCAAGTGGGAGAAAGTTGGAACACGTGTGTCATACACCCTGCAACCTTGCAGTGGAGTATGTGATTATTGCTAAGAAGTAGCAAGGAATAAATGCATAGTAGTGGCAAGGAATAAAGGTAGAGCAATTGTAGGGATAAAATGTTGACTAGCAGCAAGGAATTAATGTGGAGCACTAGCAAGAAATTAACAATAGGTAGCAATAGGTGGCCACTCATTGGTGGTTTTTCACAAGTAAATTGGAAAAACCATAAATGATTTGCGGCTTTGTTATGCCTATTTATCTATTGTTATGATTGGAGGAAAACAAAATGTTAGTTTTAACTTACTATTGCTACTGCTACACAATCTTGTTGACAGCATAGAGGCTCTATATTGTAACCATCTAGTTGTTGAGTAATACTTTCAATGTGCTTAAGGAGTGTGTTTTTCTCCCTCTCTCAAAAGGGTGTTCCCCAATAAATAGTGTTATTAATTCTTTGTTGTTTATTTCAACTTTTTTCGAATTGTTTTGTTTTAAATTTCTAGACATTCTTCTCTCATTGATTTGTAAACTATTGTGGGTATTCCACTAAAGCAGATTGTCACAATAGATCTAACAAAAATAATTGAAATCTATACAATGTAGTTTAATTTTCCTTTAGATCTCAGATCATTTAATAGCTAATTTTCTGCTTAAACGAATGAAATAGTTGAAATGTGAGAAACAAAGAACCAAAAGAAATACACACATGCCATCCACAATGGACACAAGTTTGACATGGGAAATCCTTATAGGATAAAACCCAACTAGAAGGTGAGGCCACTCTACTCCTTTTTCTCTAGTGTGGAAATATAAAGTACAAAGTAAGAGGTACTCTCTATGAAGCTACCTTAGACCTATGGCCTATAAGGCTGCTACAAAATCTTAACCACCCCCTGTTCTACTCTCTAACTTTCCATTCCTAGTTGCTCTGCTCAGATACAAAAAAAATACAATAGCATAGAATAGAACCCCTACTCCTAGCATCTCGATAGCCAACTAGGAGTAAGATTGACTCTCTCAACCTTCCACTAGAGTTATGGTTTTGGACCTTCTAGAGAAGTACACAAGTGGCTAGCCCCATTTGCATGAGTAATGGAAGCCGATGTGGCATCCTCTCATACCATGGTGGTCAATGTTGATTTTTGGTAGCATCGGATGTGCTCTAGCCATGAAAATTGGTGGAGAGACTACGACACATGAGATCTCCAAGACCCAGAAATCGTTTGGAGAAATTCCACCCAGACACAAAGATATTAAAATAATTAATATTTTTAATGGGGTCCCTAAGTCTAAACTTAGGAAAATTAAAATATTAACGTGTATTAATATAATATGGGTGAGAAAGTTATAAATAATGAGGATCAAGCCAGATCTAATCTTAGTAGTTGATTAGAGACATAATCTCGACCGTTGAATCATCAACAGGAAAGTATAAGAGGAGGCTTGAGGATCAGTTGGAGACATACCAAATTGATCAAGAATTCGATTTTTTGGGGAAGGATTTGCTGAGAAATCGAGTTAGTGATCTGTTGTAGCGAGGGGCAATTCAAAAAAGAGGCAGAGTTAGTGCCAGAGAGACAGCGCAGAGGCAGCCTGCGCTGACGTAGAGACAGCTAGAGCTGACGCAGAGGCTTGTAGGGCCAGTGCTGAGGACGCACAAGGCTGAGAAGTCGATGCAGAGTTGATGCAAGCAGACACAGAGGCTAGCAGAGCTAACGCTGGGCAAAAAGAGCTGCGCTGTGGTGTTTTCGTGGGGCAAACTGAAAGCTAAGAAGAAGACGTAGAGCCGTAGAGGGCGACGCAGGCCCTACAGGGTGACACAGTTCTGGAAGGAATCTTGAAGCAGCTTTCGCTGTCCATTTAAGGAAAAGTCGAAGTAACTGTGGGGCTCATCATCCGGTTGCTGATCAGCAGAAATATTTGTCTTCAAAGCAAGGTACTTCTACCAAGGAAAATTTCTAAAGGGTGAGCCATTTCTGGCACCCTAGTTGTATTCAGAAAACTGCATAATAATAAAACCCTCATGTCTGCTGCACCGGTTTTCCCACATTGGGTTTTTTCAGGGATGATTGTCCAAAAATAACAGCGTCCCTTGTGTTGTCTCAATTATTTCAATTGTTGATCTGTATATGTGTGAAGGCTGCATTTGTGTTTATTTCGATATTTATATTGATAAATAACTTGTTAATTGAAAGAACAAGTAGGAGATAATAAACTAGATAATGCAGTAGGGATTTATGATGTGTCGGACTTAGAAATTTCCACATGGTGTTAGAAGGATTGCAGATCACAGGAGGACTGAAGACACTAGCAGACATCTGAAATTTGTAGCAATAGCAGCTGTCCCGAATGATAGCGTTGTTCCAGAGAAGACGCAGCAAGAGAAGAGGTGACGCAGAGCCTACATCAGCAATACAAGCCAGGGGAAGGGCCAGCGCAGAGGCAAAGTGAGGAAGAAGAGGCTCATGAAGAGCCACATCATCTTGCTCAGCCAGGTAGGATTGACGCAGTTGGCTGGAGGAGCAGATTCAACTTTTGCCAGGATTGCACAAAGCCTGAAAGGCTCAGTTTCTTCAGTTTCCAGGGTTGGGGGGGCTGTGGGCAGATTGTGATTCGAAGTGCTAGTAGGACGATGTTTCTGTCGATACAAAACAGTGTCTAAGGAGACGGAACCAAGGTAGAGGGAACCGCTACCTCGACGGATTTCTAGCCAAGGAATCCAGATCCAAGTTGCAGTTGCAAGGAGGATTGGAGAGGAGCAGTTCGACAACTGTCCAGAGGATTTCCAGGAGGGAAATCAAGACTCAGAGGGAGATTTACAGGAGAGGAGTTGAGACTCAGAGGGATTCCAAAAGAGGAGTTGAAATGGTAGTGAACGAACTGAGAGAACAGGACAAGTTGGACGAGGCTTCCAACTTTGTCATCTGGCAGGCCAGGATCCTGGCAATCCTAGATCGACATCGCATCAAGGAATTTTCCTTCAAAGTAGTGGCTATCCCAGTTGACCCAGCTAAGAATGAGAAGTATGAGGAGGTGATGGCGAGGGCGAAGTGCATGATCCTAGATAGGGACAAAGATCATGTCATACCACATATTGTTGAGAAGAACATAGCAAAGGAGATGTGGGACACCCTGACCACCTTATACCAGGGCTCTTCCATGCAATGGAAAATGCTATTGGAAAATCAGTTGAGGTCATATCAGATGCATAAGGGAGAGCAGATAGATCCATTCCTTCTCAAGTTGTAGGAGATTCACGACCAACTTACTTTCGTGGGGTCTACACCAGATCTAGAGTTTATGGTCAGGACTGCCCTGAATGTAGTCTTCGAGGAGTGGGAGACATTTAACCAAAGTATTTTGGGCAGGGCTACTCTTCCCGGTTGGGAGGAGACGTGGGCAACTCTTCGACATGAAGAGATGAGGAGGATGACCAAGGAGGGGAGTAGTGATAAGGGAGTTCAAGTCCAAGAAAGAGGAGGAAGATGCGGCTCTAGCATCTGCGAGACAACAAGGAAAAAGGAAGAAGAAGGATATATCCAAGGTCAAGTGCTTCAATTGTGGGGAGCTGGGTCATTATGCATCCCTGTGTCCCAAGAAGAAACGCAAGGGAGAAACTTCTGATTCAAAGGCAGCTCCAGCTAAGGCGAAGAAAGAGGTCGAGACTGATGACAATTGTGCCATGAGTGCTCATGCGCCTCTAGAGAAGAGGTGGGGTGACATCAAGTTGTAGTTAGGAGGACTACATGCTAGGGGCAAGATCCTTGAGGTGCCCAAACTCTTGGATCACATCTAGCTACGAGAGCCCTTAACGAAAGTAGCATGATGATAGGTGTCGAGTGGAGAAAAGTGTGGTAGACCAGCAAGGTAGGGCTAGAGTGCAGAGTTCTATAGGAGCGTAGTAGAGGTTGCAGCAGTGCGAGAGGCACAGAAGAGGTTGCAGCAGTGCACTGGCTGCAGAGGGAGCACGAGTTAGCAGCAGCGGCAACTTCAACATCGCGAAGCTACCAAACTGACGAGGATGTCAGTGGTTGGGAGAAGTTAGTTACTTACTTCTCGGTAATTGAGTTGCAGTGCTACAGTTAGCAGTGGCAGCATTATGGGCAGCGTGATGCAGCATGTTGAGAGGGAGTTGCAATATGAATGTAGCAGTGGCAGTGGCAGTGTCATGCGCAGCAGTATAGAGGATGTGAGGCAGTAGGCCAAGCATCAACATAGGCACCAATGTGGAGGATCAGTGTGATGTTTCTATGGTGAAGCATTACTAGAGCACATTCCTCGCTAAGAGGGAGTGTTGATTTTTGGTAGCATCGGATGTGCTCTAACTATGAAAATTGGTGGAGAGGCCAAGGTCCATGAGATCTCCAAAACCCAGAAATCGTTTGGAGAAATTCCACTCGGGAAAAGAGATATTAAAATAATTAACATTTTTAATGGGGTTCCTAAGTCTAAACTTAGGAAAATTAAAATATTAATGTGCACTAATATAATATGGGTGAGAAAGTTTTAAATAACAAGGATCAAGCCAGGTCTAATCTTAGTCGTTGATTAGAGACTTAATCTCGGTCATTGAATCCTCAACAGTAAAAGTATAAGAGGCTTGAGGATCAGTTGGCAACACACCAAGTTGATCAAGAATTTGATTTTTTGGGGTAGGGTCTGCTGAGAATTCAAGTTAGTGATCTGTTGCAAAGAGGGGCAGTTCGACAGAAGGTCGAGAATACATAGCAGGGAGGCAGAGATAGTGTCGGAGAGACAGCGCAGAGGCAGTCTGGGCTGACACACAGACAACCAGAGCTGATGCAGAGGCTTGGAGGGCCAACGCTGAGGACGCAGGAGGTCGAGAAGCTAATGCAAAGTTGACACTGGGAAGAAAGAGCTGTGTTTTGGTGTTTTCGTGGGGAAAACTAGGAGCTAAGAAGCAGATGCAAAGCCATAGAGGGTGACGCAGCTCTCGAAGGAAGCTTGGAGTAGCTTTCTTTGTCCAGCTAAGGAATAATTGAAGTCGTTGTGGGGCTCATTATCCGGTCGTTGTTCAGCCGGAATATGTCTCCGAAGCAAGGTACTTCTGCCAAGGAAAATCTCTGAAGGGTGAGCCATTTCAGGCACCCTAGTTGTATTCAGAAAACTACATAATAATAAAACCTTCATATCTGTTGCACTGGTTTTCCCGCATTGGGTTTTTTCGGGGACGATTGTCCAAAAATAACAGTGTCCCTTGTGTTGTCTCAGTTATTTCAGTTGTTGATTTGTTTATATGTGAACCCTGCATTTGTGTTTATTTCGGTATTTATATTGATAAATAAATTGTTAATTGAAAGAACAAGTAGGAGACAATAAACCAGATAATGCATTAGGGATTTTTGATTTGTCAGACTTAGAAATTTCCACAATCAACACAATAGGTCAAGTTGCAAGAGGCATAACTTTTGCATGCGAACTCCAATTTATGTGATATTTGCACTGTTAGAAAGGTCTCTATAGTGTATATCTATTATCAACATCTCAGGGTCCTATGCTAAAGAAGGAAAGTTTTGACCCCAAAAAATTCCATTTGATACCTCAAAATGGCTCTGAAAAGTTTCAAACCCCAAATCTTTGGGTCCCATTGTTAAAATGACCCTGCAAGATGATTCCTAACTTGTTCCAATTTGAAATCATCGAGATAGATGACAAATAATTAAATGATCCAATCTAGAACACTCAGTTATTGGTGTAGGGAGCATGTTCCACACCTTTGCTTCCTTATAGTGCAATCAATAAAAATGACTGAATAAGAAGGGTTGCTTTTGGTAATAGTATGTAGTATTGGAATATATAAAAGGATATACCTTGAGGGGTAAAATAAGACCAAAGGAGCCATCAACAGTTACCTTGATTTTTGCCCAAAGAGTTAATCTTGTAGCATAAACTTACTAAATGAGTTTGTTGCAATTAGCCTAAGCTACCAAGACTACATTTTATCAAATAAAAGGCACCTCTGTCAAGGTTTTTCCTTTGCATGCAAAGCACTTAGAAAGGGAAATCTTGGTAGCTAAGATTAATAGTACAAACCTTGACTATGCGGAGAGGCACCTTATACAGTCTAGGATGAAATATATTGCAGCATTCATGCCATTTGTAGCCTAAAAATAAGTATTTTCACATCCATTTAAGTTCAATAAAAAGTCATCGATTCTCACATTCACATATATAAACCAACCCAAGGTCTATGGGATCAAATCCCTCTGGGTACAAACTTTAACTGAATTTTTTTCTTTAACCATTAAATTGGGTGAAGCTAGTATTGACAATCTGCAAGACAATACTAGTGGGAACTTGTGGCTTGGCAAGGACATGTTACCAACATGTCCTTGAGACACATCCCATCAAATGGTCACATGGGGTCCCAATCAAGAGGGACAATTACCAGTTGAGCCTCATCCCAACAAGCCAAATACAGACTCCTACCCCATGGTTTTGAACCCATGATATTTGAAGAAGTGACACATGTTCTTAACTATTAAGAACACTCGAATTGTACCAAAAAGGTTTGTGACTTAGAGGGATTTGATCCCTTTCAACACTTGACAGGTCCTGAGTTAATAAGGATCTACACACTATTGTCAAACAAATGCACCTATCAAGGACTAGTTTTCAACACACTGTGAACCGGTTCATGATTACTGGCCTACAATAACTATTAAATAAACTATGTGGTGCCAAAGCAGAACAGAATAGGTGCATACTACAAACAGTGGCAAAGCATCCATCAACTCCTATAAATTTGCATACCCATGGAAGGGGAAACATTCGCCTCAGACAAGGATTTTATTTTAATTGAATCTGGGAGTACCGACAGTAATGATCATACTTGTGGACGTTTCAAATCCCAACAGGGATCCATCATCAGGACACTTAAAGGATTTTATTCTTTTGGTTTTATAGAAGTTGTTTGGACAAATGCACAACAAGGTCTGGAACTGCACCGCATAACACAGTTTTCCTTCGGCTTAGGAGTCAAGTCTGAGGGGTGTCTCTTCCACCAAATTCGGAGTGGGTTGCACCCAACCTCATCCCTTGCCCCTTTTTCGACATGCCATTTGGATGGGGCAGACCACAGCAAGAAGTGCAACCCTGGTGACCGCTTAATACTTCATCGATCTCACCACTCAACCAAGGAGCCATTGGCAAAACTAGGAAATTTTCACTAAAAATACCCAAACAAACCCAAATATGGCGTTTTCACTCGGAGTTGTAAGATGTTTTCTGCTCTTAGAGATAAAAGTTGAGAGTTGAGTTTAATATTTTCAGTGCATTTCCAACTTTTCGAGGTGAAATACAATCCCACATTCCTGGTTTTGGAATTGAGGATCGAGAAAAGTACTTTTAGTGCATTGTCAACTTTTTGAGGCAAAACACACCCCGGTAGGATAGCATAATCCCATCAACACACCCCACAAGTACGCTAACCAAAGGAATCCAGTGAAAATGGAACACCATGACACAATACTCTCTGATTTCCATACAGCATAGAATCCACCATCTAAGGAATACTGGCATTGTTACATATTCTAAACAAATATAACAAGGTGGTATAGAAGATAATGATATGCATGTACCTGACAAATCTGCAAGGAGGGCCCTGCAAGGCCCTTGTAACATATTGTTAGCCAGATCAAGGAGCCAAAATCCCAACACAAAAATAACAATAGCCCTTGGCCTGGACGTGAGTGAATCCCCAAACAAATATCCAATGTCTGCTGAAAACCCAATCAGCATAACTGCCACCACTACATGAACTGCCCCTATAAAAATGAAAGGCCTTCTCCTGCCCCATGGACTTTCACATCTATCACTATAATATCCCACAAGTGGCTGCACAAACATGCCAGAAATGGGTCCACAGAGCCATATATAGCTAGCCCATGTGTGAGAAATCCCCAAGACCTGCACATAAGGTGTCAGAAGAGATAACTGCAAAGCCCATCCAAACTGCACTCCTGCGGCCACTGATGTAATTCTTGCTAGAGTTCTCAGAGGTACTTCACTCTTCAGTCTCCTACTGGTACGAAGATCTCTATTCATATTGAAATCAGTAACAATAGTAATCTTCAAAGTTGTCGTATAATGATGAAAATAATTCAAATAAACCCAATAATTCAATAGTTCAAAACAGTAAGAAATCTGCAAATACCCAACTCCTTTTATTACAGAATCGTTCATTCATGTGCCTGTTCCCACCATTCTGATATTGTTTGGTGTCGCATACTGTAAAATGGCATTGCACCATGTGGAAAAATAAACTAAGCTTATAATTTCATTGCAACCACCTCTATCTTGAACCATGATCTCAGATGTTTTTTTGCACGAGTTCACATTGAGTAATGAATCTTTAGCTGACGAACGTTGGGAAAGTGAAACGTATAGGCCTCTCAGACCTGGTTTCATTTGTTCCTTACATGTGTCTCCTGTGCATCTAATACTGTAGACATGACACGTCACAATCGTAACAAACTCACCCTTGAAATTATGAGAAGATGCATGATCAATTTTCCTTGTGTGAAAGGAAAGGTGATGCTTTTATAACTATTCTTTATAGTAGAGGAAAACCGTTATTATTAAGAAGGATTTTAATTCAAGAGGTGTACAGCAAATATTTGTAAGAAGTAATGATATCAAAGCTATGTTATTTGCACCAAGAACATAGGATGCCGGGTGGAGATAATATTTTAATTTAAGAAATGCAGAACAAAATTTTGTAGGAACTAATCATATCAAAGTTATGTTATTTGCACCGAGAGCAAAGGAGGCCGGGTGGAGATCTCACCCTTGAAGTAAGAGAATTTAAAACTATAAGATAATGATTATGATTTATCTTTAATGTTATCTTTTTTAATACTTATCATGATTTATCTTTAATGTTATCTTTTTTAATACTTATCATTAAGGATAAAGGATAAATATTATAGAGGTATGTTCTATAATAGATTTAGAAAAATTTATATGAATTTATTTAATTTTGGATATATAAAATGCTGAGAGATTCAACTATTTTTTTATGAATTTATTTAATTTTGGATATATAAAATGTTAAGAGAGTCGATTATTTTTTTTAAATATAAATTTCAAAAAAATATTTATTGAAATATTTTTATTTGTTATAAAAGTATTATTTTGGAATATGGTTTTCATAATTTTAATTTAATTATTAATAGTTATTTGTGTATCTATATAAGTTAAATGATTAATATATTAATAAGTATCAATCTAAATCTATATTAAGTATGTTAATAAGTATCAATTCAAATTTATAATAAGTATCCAAATACTTATTAATATATTTTTTTTGCTAAAGCAAGAGACAGTCCTTCTATTAACTTAGGTAAAAAATGATTTACACAGGTTATAACAGACGCACAGAGGCGCAAACTCTCACAAAGGGAGAGGGAAGAGACCTAAAGTACCCATAAAACCCTTCAAAATTCAAACAGAAACAATGCCTAGACTGCCATGGAACTGTAAGCGGGCAAGTGGAACCAAAGTCCACACCTCAAAACTCACCGTTGATTTGTCTCCTTCCTATCCGGCAGTCAAAATCGAAACATGTATAGAAAAACCCTTAAGATGCTCGATCAACGCTGATTGTTGATCTTTTTTGACTGATCCAACGACTACTGTCCATATAGTGCGGCTTACAAGCCCGTTGACTACTGTGCAATGGAGGTGATTTGCTTTTACCGTCCTCCGCCACGTGTTGTTTCCTGAGTGGAATCACTGGCTTTTCAGAAAAATCATCTTTGGTTTGGATGGTGCCCGATGAAGGTGGTAAATTATTAGTAGTTTTATCCTTTCGGGCCCACCAACTTGCATGCCAAAAGGTGGCCGTTGATCTTTCCTCTCCAGATCTGACGACCACAATCCAAATCGGACCGCACATCCGCTCGCAGATTACCCAACGATGAAGGTGGTAAACACTTTTCTCCCACCACCATGCATCGCTTGCTGAACGACATCGCTTGTCCTTCGAGAAAACCACTCCCGGGTCAAAGGGCACCCGATGCAGGTGGAAAATCTCGAGTGGTTTTTGACCTTTGTTTTCTTTTCCTCTGACCTTCAATGTACATATCTTGAAGGGAGGCCTCCTAAATGGAATGCCTTATGCTTGGTGTTGGTGCTCTGAGGCAATCGTCTTGGTAGCATATTCTTTCATCTCTTCTCCTATCACGATTTTTGCCTTTGTTCTTGCTTGCAGAGGCACCCTTGGAGAACCGACAGTGCATATCCACAGATAAACTTTTTGATGTGAACTTAATCTTCGTTGACATGAAGTAAAATTATGTCTCTTGATTTGTTCTGGTACTATTGTCTGTCGATGAGGGTCTGAGATGAGCATTCCTCCTTCAACCTGTCATCCATTACCTCCTCCCACCAACAACACAAGTCGATATGTGTGTTTTGAACCCCCTCATTGGCAAGCCAATCCACAACTTTGTTGGCTTCTCTACGGACATACACCAACCTAAGAGTTCTTAGCACTCTTCAGTGTGATTGGATTCTTTGGTAGACTTGTAGAAGCTGCCAGTGTCCTGAGATTTTCTCTGGTGCTGCGTCAGCGTTTATCCCCTTCACCGAATTAATGACTAATTCTGAGTCAGCCTCAATGATGACATTATGAATGTTGTACTTAAGTAATGTTTCCAAGCATAATTCCATTTCCATGAGCTCAACCATATTGTTGGTTGCTCTACCTAGATAACTGTGGAAGATTACATGTATGTTTCCTTCCTCATCCCTCATGGCCCTTCCATAACCTACTTCTCCCATATTTCCTTTTGAGGCACCATCTATGTTAAATTTTACAAAACCTTATGAAGGAGGTTTCTAGAAAGCCTTTTCTGCAGAGGTATTCTTGTTGATTTGCATAGAACCTCATGGGAGATTAACCTTAAGCTCTAACTTCTCCAGGATTCTGGCCTCTCTTTGTCCTATGGGTTTTCCAGTAGCGACACCTCCCAGGATATGAATAGTCTCTTTGAGTTGCTTAAGGATTAGCTTTAGGATGTTGTTCACTGGGCTCACCTTACCCTTGAAAATCATGTTGTTGTGCTCCTTCCAAAGATTCCAGATTAAGAACTCTGGGGTCAACACCCAGGCGGAGTTTAAAATCTCATTATCCGAAAAAAAAAATCCGCCAGTTTTTCAGTGTAGCAATGATATCATTTACATGTCTATCTATCTGCTCAAAGACTTCTCCAACCCAGTTTCAAAGTTTTGTAGCAAATGATCATCTATTCAGGATATGATTAGTGGTTTCTTCCTGATGTCCACATAGGTGACATCTTGAGGGGCCAACAAAGCCTCTTTTCCTTAGGTTATCCCATGTCAGAATCTTGCCCTGTTGAACCAACCACTTGAACAATTTTACTTTCATCCAATGAGGATTATCCCAGAGTTCTTTCCACACCTTATCAGTGTTTGAAAAGTTAAGCCCTGTGTCTATCCTTTTGGCCTCTTTAAGGGTGAAGAGACCAGCCTTGTTTTTTCCCCATCTTAATTGATCATCCAAGGTTGGGCTTAAGATTTATCTCTTTTCCAAATGACCATTAAGGGCTATAACTTGAGTATTCAGCATGCCCATTTCCCTGTAATCTAGAACTTTCCATATTCGCCATTTACCATTGTTCCTTGATTGATCCCAATAGTCACTTACCCTCCTTAATCCTTTGTTGATGGTATCTGTGTGAATGTCTACTAATTGTTCAGTGCAGAGATTGTCCTCTTGTTTCCAATTATCCTCCCAGAACTAGGCCAGATTTCCATTTCTGATCTCCCAGAAACTATGATTTTGGACTAGAGCCCTATTCTCCTACACCCTATTCCAAATTGGTGAACCTTTTACTTGTCCTGATATTCTTATGAGGTTCTTTTCCTGCCAATCCCTAGCATACTTTTGCATCCACAGTTTTTCCCAAGGGGCTTGTATTTCCTTTGTCCATCTCCACCAGACTTTGGCTCCTAGAACTCTATTAAGAATTCCTGGGTCAGAAAGACCCAGGACACCATGGGATTTAGGTTTGCATACTCTGTCCCATGCCACTAGGGCCCATTTCTTGTTTTCTTCACCTTTCCCCCGGAGAAAGTCTCTCTGAATGTTTCTTATTTTAATAATTACACCAGCTAGTGCTGGAATGGCAGATAGCATATAGATAGGGATGGATTGGAGGATAGCCTTAGTTAGAATCAGCCTTCCTACTAGATTTAGGGCTCTATTTTTCCATTTACTGATCTTATCTCTTAGCTTATTTAGAACAGGCTACCAGATTTCCTTGTGTAACAGTTTGCCAGTGAGGAGAACTCCTAGGTACTTCGAGGGCAATGACTCTCTTTGAAAGCCCAAAATTCTGGAAAGATTTCTTTGAATCGAAATATCCATATTGAAAAATAAAATCTTTGATTTAGTAAGACTTACCTTTGTGCCTACTACCATAGCAAACTCACTCAGAATCGACTTAAATGCTTTGGCTTCCTTGACTGTGGGTGTGCCTTGAAGCATAGCATCATCTACAAATTGCTAATGAGTCACTGTGTCCCCACCTTGAGTGAGTCTCAGACCCTGAATTCTTCCTTCCTCCTTAGCAACACTGATTGCTCTCCCTAACCCTTCCATCATTAGAATGAAAAGGAAAGGAGAAAAAGGATCACTTTTCCTGAGACCTCTGGTAGGCTTGAAGGTTTTGGAGGGAGAGTTGTTGAGAAGAATTGAACAGTTGGCAGTGGTAACTAGTGCCATAACCCACTTAATCCAATTGTAATCAAAGCCATAGGCTTTTAGAACAGCTCTTATGTACGACCAGCTAAGTTTATCATAGGCCTTTGCTATGTCCAGTTGAATTATCATACCTACCTGTTTATTGGTAATGAGTGAATGAACCACTTCATGTGCTTGAATTATGTTATTAAGAATTTGTCTTCCTTCCACATATCCAGTTTGCTCCTCTGACACTAGGAAAGGGAGGAGAGGTGGCCTTTTCCTGTTTGGGGATTAAGGCTATGAAAGATTCATTGAGCACCTTCAAGACTGTTTTAAATCTTCGGGAGTCTTCCACTACCTCCAGAATATCCCGTTTTACCATCCTCTGACATGTTTTGAAAAAGCCCACATTGAAGCCATTCGGGCTTGGTGCTTTCCCGTTGTGCATCTTTGTAATGACTTCCTCAATCTCTTTCTCTGTTACTGGTTTGTTGATATTGTAATTGTCTTCTCTAGATACCAATTTAGGTATGTACTGAGTAAATCTTTTTGTAAACTGATTTCTATCTACTGTGGTTCCCTCAGCAATTCTCTGAAAATGCTAGACTAGAACCTCTTCCATCTCTTCATGAGTGTTTCTTTCTATTCCCTGCTGATATGTAAGTTTCACAATTCTACTATTGTTTTTGTGAGCTAAGGTGGATCTGTGAAAGAATTTGGTATTTCTCTCCCTTCCTTAATCCATTATACTCTTGATTTTTTTCTCCAGAATATTTCCTCTTGTAGACATCTATTTTCCCATTCATGTTGCAATGATTCTACCATCTCTTTCCTTTCACCTATATAGCCTTCTGTGATGAGAATTTGGTTTATTTCCTTTAGTTTCTTCTCCACTTCTCCTTTAGCTTTGAATATATTGCCAAATTCCTTTTATTCCACTCTTTGAATCTATTTTTAATGTGTTTAAGTCTGCAGTGTAGAAGGAACATCTTTGTACCTTGAAAGTGTAGCTCTTCCTTCCATCATTTTTCAATGTTTGTGAGGAAATCTGAATGTGTGAGCCAAGCATTCTCAAACCTGAAGGGGTTGTTCCTCAGTTTACCACATAGAGAAGCTTCCAATTGAACGGGCCAGTGATCTGAACCTCCAAAAGGTAGGATGTGCACAGTCGGGTGACTTCTCATGAGAAGAAGTTCCTCTGAGATAATGAATCTGTCTAATTTTGAGGCTACTTGGGTAGAGCCCCCCATTTTGTTATTCCAAGTGAAGATCCCATTGTTGGTTTCCATATCTACCAGTTTCATGTCGGTGAGGAAGTTTTGGAAGGCAACAAAATCCCTACCAAGTGTTCTTGTTTCTCCTTTCTTCTCCTTGAGTGATTTTGTCATGTTAAAATCGCCTCTTAGAATCTAGGGTAGAGCTGGGTATCTCTTCTTCAAATCCTCTAGTGTTGTGAGGAGTTTAAGTTTATCCTCCATTGGCCGAGGTCCATAGACATTGGTGATCATGAAACATTTCCTGTCACCCATCAATTGGATAATCAAAGAGAGATGGTGTCTGGGTACCTTCGCATCAATCACACCAAATTTATGTGGATTCCAAAGAGTGAGAATTCCCCTAGCATATTTATTAGCCTTAAACTCAAGGTATTCATATCTATTTAACCATTTGTTGTGTTTTTCTCTAATCTTCTCCACTAAGCATTTTGTTTCCTGTATGAACACTATGTCAAGTTTTTCCTCTCTGATCCTATTACCTAGATTCCTCTATTTTCTTCTACTCCCTAGTCCTCTAATGTTCCAAGTTGTGATTTTTACTGAGGTAGAGTTTTGAAGGAGTATCTGGAAATTTCTTTCATTCTTCTTGAGTCAATCATGAGTTTGACACACTCCAGCAGTAGTTCTTTCTGTCTTTTTCTTCCCCTCCTCTTGCCTGGGTTTTTTTGTTAATTTTCCTGTTATTAACCCTATTGATGAAGTCCCTTTATTTTCCTGGTTATCATGTCCTATTTTGACTCTTGAAGCTATTTGATGTGACTTGTTAAGAAATATCTGTTGTACCTTGTCAACATCCTCCTGAGGTATCTAGTTTATTCCCAGGTTTCCTCCTTGTTCTAGAAACTTTTCCAGCTCTAGGTTCTCCCTTTCCAGGATCTCCTGTAAGTCTTGGTCCTTTGTGTCACTTTCACTTTGAGTCATTTCATGGTCTTTCTCTATCTCCATGGTACTCAAAGGGTATATCATGTGTTCATTCTGTTCCTGTGTGAACTCCATGCTAGTCTCTTTTCCTTTCCCCCTTGTTGCATGATTCTCCATACTTTTTTGGTCACCTCCATCTACTTCTTTTTCTCCTAAGATCTCAAAACTGTTGTAACTTCTTGTTTTGTTAACATTCTCAACTGGGTTCTTTTATGTCTTCCTTCCTCCTCCTTTTCCTTTTCCTCCTTCTTTGGTGAAACCCGTCTAATCTTTCCCTTTGTTGGTGTTTAGGTATTCTTCCCTTTTATTAAGAGGACAATCTGTAGATAGATGCCCATGCTCATGACATTTGTGACATCTTAACAGGATGTGCTCATAGTCAACTGTTTGAACCCATTCTTCATCATAGACTTCTAGAATGACCTCATTTGGAAGGGCTCCTGATAGGTCCATCTCCACACATATACAGGCATAGGAGGTATATTTTCCTCTTAGAGTTGCCTCTGACATCTTTAAGAAATGACCTAATTTATTGCCTATAGCTTTTAAAGACTCTAGCATCCAGTAATCTAAAGGTAAGGAGTATAGTCTAATCCATATCGGTACCGAAGTGAAGGTTTCTCATTCTGGCACAAAGTTCATCATCCATGGCCACATATAGAGACCAACAACTACAAAGAAGTATGGTCCTCCTTCAAAAATCATGTCTCTGTCCTCCATGTTCGTGAAAAGCACTGTAAAAAACCTTTGGATCCAAGATGTATGTTTAACTCTCCCTTTGGTTTCCAGTTGTATTTTATCCAAGTTTACAATGCTTTCTCTGACGGCCAGATTCCCATAAACTTGCATATAATGGCATAGTTTTCCATGTGATCCCTGTGCTCTTGCAGGGCTAGGTCATTTAATATAACCCAGTGTTTAGTGACGGTTTTGGGTTTGCAGGGCCCCAACTTGGCTCTATTATCTGGTCCCTGACCTCTGTCCTCCGCTTTCTCCTCCTGCCAGTCTTCCTCGTGGGTCCCTTGTTCTGCATGGGTTTTGTTACCTTTCGCCTTTTGAGTTTCAGAGTTTTTTGCTTTGACGTCCAAGGATTATGGAGGCTTGTTCTTGTTCCCTACTCTTCCTCTGTTTGAAACCACATTACTGTAGGAGAGAGTAGAGCTCCCTCCCCCCTGTGCCTCCATGGTTGCCTGTTAACCACTGTCGATCTCTCTGTTAAACCCTAAAACCTCCCGAGTGCTCCCTCTCAATATTATCATTCCCAAAATACTTATTAATATTAATATATATAAGTTAAATGATTAATAAATATTAATAAGTATCAATCTAAATCTATAATAAGTATGTCAATAAGCATAAATTCAAATCTATAATAAGTATCAAAATACTTATTAATGTTAATACTTATGACAGATACATCTCATAATGTTAAAAAAAAATCACTAAATTATAACTTTATTTTAAATTATTATTATTAATAATAATTATTAAAAGAATTAATATAGAAGTTAAACATATATACATTTAAAAAAACATTGAACAAGATTCTCCCCCACTTTACAGAGGAGATTCTTAATCATTTGTTAAAATTCCATGGGCTAATACCATGTGTTATCAATACCACATGCCTAAAAAACCATAACTCACATCATATGACAATTTTTAATTAATCAATTTAACTAAAAAGGGAAGAAAGGGCATAACTATTTTGGAGATAAATCTCAAACTTTTATTTGTGTAACTACTATGAATATTCTAGAATATTTAATGGAGGTTACATCTCTACCATCCACTTGATAATTATTAATAATTAATTATAATTGTGGAACCCTATTCTAATTCACGTAATTAAGTGGATATTTAGGGATTTAACTTTGACAAAATATTTTAGAATCTATATCAACATAATATATCACTATTCCATGACCCCGTGTGGAATCCTAACCACTTCGTGGGGAATGTCCAACTTAGCGCATTTGTGTTTTGTTTGAGCAACCATGTTGATGGGGCATCTACTCATAATATTATGGATAACAATCTCAAAAGCAACCTATGGTCATAGGAGAATTTTATAGGCCTCTACAAGTCATTAGCAAGCATAAACAATGGATCTATTCTCAACCACATACAAATTTTAGCCTAAAAGTGGCCTCCTAAGGAAAAATAATAAAATATAGTTAAAATAATAAAATAAGAGATAACTTTTGGAGGGAAAAGAAAACTACTTTTTTTAATTGTATTTTTTGCTTATCTCCTAATAGATTTTCTCAAATTTCAAGTGTATACACTCGTTGGATGCTATTATACAACAAAATGACCTCCTCATCAACTCAGAGGTGAAAGACAGCATGATTGAAGCAACGACCACAATTGCAAGCCTTGACTCCACAATAACGTTGGTTGCACACTAAAAACCTGCTTTATAAAGCTTGTTACCAAGCCTAAGGGTGCGTTAGTGACCCTACTAATTGAAATGGTTAGACCAGGGGCAGCATTAGTGAAACTAAGGGAAGTTCACTGGGTCAAACCAGCAAATTTGCTCATAAATATCTAGATATTTATCCCTGAATTTGCTCAAGAAAAGCAAGGAAATTCCCAAAAATCAAGCTATTTGGGGAAATTCCAATCTGAAAAAGAAGGCAAATGGGAAAGAGCTGGAAAACAGGGCAAGTTCATTTCTTTTTCCCTAATGAACTCTATGAGGAGCTTGGCAACCCTAACTCAATTGCTACATAAGCAGTGAGAGGGTCATTGTGAAGGAGGTCAGAGCATTTGAAAGGATAGCCTACTAAGCTATTGAGCATTGACTCATATCTGAAGAGGTAAGCTAGAAGAGAGAGAGAGAGAGAGAGAGAGAGAGAGAGAGAGAAGTGGAAGGGGCAAAGCAAGACTGATACAATGGATGGTTTTAATCACTCTTCCGTTATTAATACAGAACTGCAGTTGTGTTCCCTACTCCATAGTGTCGGTAACATTGTTCATTTCGATACTTGTTTAGATGAGTAGTTTAGTTATATACAAATAGATGTTCATTGTGAATTCATATATTGGTTTTCAAGGTTGTATGCGGTGATTGTGTTTGCCTTTCCTTTGTGTAGGATTTGATTTGGAGCCAGCTTTGAAGGAGTTCTTCTTTACTGCATTGAGATCTCTAAACAAATCTAGAAGGAGAATTGAGGTAATCCTCTTTCCATACCTTGTTAATTGATATTGATAGATGAACATGTGTATAACTTGGTAGCTTCTACAGATTATCTTACAGTCTGTCAAAGGTCCCGGGAGGCCTTTGAGGGTAGTTTTCATTCTCCATACACTGTGCATTTTACTCCATAGCATAATTGGCAACTCTGCTGGGGACTATACATCTAGTTCCTGATTTATCCAGACTCTTCTCGGTTCTCTCTTCCTTCTAAGAGCTCCCTACTCTTCTGTAATCCTTTTCTAATCCACCAAATATCTTGTTGCATCCTACTAGTATACATTCATCTCAGAAACTAATCTTGAAAGCCCTCTGCTTGACTGATTTCCCACACTAACGCAGGTTACCAATCTACACAGAGCTTTATAAAGCACTGTGCCTATGTCCAAGGAGTGTTAGTGGGCGTACTAACTCTCTGTAGCCACTGTTACAAAGCATTAGTCTCCTACCTTGATTTCTAGTAGTATCTGTGGACCAAAAGGGATGGAAAATCTTCTCATGGGCTAAAATAAGATCTGTAACTATATTATGTCAGCAAAATTGGTGTCCTACAAATTAATTTTTAGGAAAACATTTTGGTTTTTCTCTCTTAAATTTTTATTTTATTTTATTTTATTTATTTATTTATTTTATTTATTTTTTTTTCTTTGAAAGAAAGATTGATAATTTGTATTCATCCTTCTATTTAACTAGTTGTAAGTTGCTTCATTTTGGTTTTCAGTAGTGGTTAGGAAATATTGGAAAAGAATCTTTGGTTATGCATGTGTTGAAAGACTATAGATGCTGTTAGGTTCCTATACCAATAGGTTTCATCTTTCATGATTGACAGTGGAAGGGCTAAATATGTTCATCATTGCAGGCTGCAAAGGTTCCATATTTTGGGTACATGCTATGAAAAAATTAAAAAATGAAAAGAGGGTATGCCTCAAAAGAATAATCAAAAGGCAAGAAAATCAAGTGGTCAAGAGAAAAGTGAAAATGAACCCCAAACTAAAGACCAGGAAAGTGGCCAGTCAAAATGCCACTACTAGCTTTTGGGTAGTATCATGCTCTGCAAATACTACTGCTAATCATACTTAATGGATGGCCCAATAATCTAAACTGGACCATGCCACGGTGAAATTGCTTGCTGTAGAATAGAGAATGTTCCCTGACCAAACAGCTGAAGCTTGGCAGATGACTAGCTAGGTAGAGAAATAAAGGTGCCCAACTGCTTAATCTGGGGCCTTGGATGAAATAAGGGTAGGTTTTAGATAGGAGGGCAGTCAAAAGAAAAAGAGGACAATCAGGGTTTGCTAATTCGAGTGCACCCACTTTAAATGAAGAAAAAATGTTTGGATTACTAGGATGGGTAAGTAGTGCAAGGTTGCAGAACTGGAGGGCCATCACCAATTGGCTTACTAAGTGCAAAAACTCATGCCACTCAGGGTATTGGCATCAAAAGCAGAGAGTGGAGGACAAGCATTGGAAGCATGTCTAATTTCCCGTATTTTCCCCCCAAACTTCATTTTACTAACACCCCCAAGGGACTTGAGATATGATCAGGTGTCCAGTTACACTTCATTTCATGACAAACTACTTGATCAAACCATGAAGTTCAGTCATGAAAAAAAGCCACAATTTTTGTGTAAAATATCTTTCTCATCATTTCGTTTATCCTCAAAATCCTAAATTAAGTTTTACCTATTAGAACTTAGCTTTACCCCTTCATTCACCCCACAAAGCCATATTAACCACTAATGTACTATTTAGCTCCCTAACTTCCCCTTTCCCTAATTCTATTAGAATCTATGGAAAATTTCCCAAAAAATAGCTATAAATACCCTCCCCCTAGCACTATTGCTATATAACCCTTCTTTGGGGAAATATCAACATATCTGGGGTTGGTATTAACCCCTTTGTCCCTAAAATATGGCTTCTTTTCAAAAAGCTATGGTTAAAACCCAAAAATCTGCAACCCCACCCTCATTTACCCATGTACCCCTTTCTCCACCCTAAACCCATTTTATTATAAATTTTTTTAAATAAAACATTTAAATAAAATGCGCGTTTAAACCCATGAAAACCCATAATCCTAAAGTTTCTACCCACCCACGCGCCCGAATTAATTAAACATATTTTAATGTTAGGGCGGGTCCCCCTCACATAACATGGTGGCATATCACAATCGCCGCCCGCCACACGATCTTCCGCCCCGCCCATCCAACGGTGGGCAGTCAATCTTGTACACAACCCGCCCGACCTTTTGCGTCTGGGGGATGGGCGGTATTGCCGCCGTACTCCCGCCACACGTCAGGCGCCCGCGGTGTTCGCTGCCCCCCCCCTCCATACCGCTTACCACCCTCAGGCCTTCCGGGGAAACCGCTTACCACCTTTCCCCCCCGCACTGATGTCACGCCCCCGTAAGCGTGACATCACCCAGCCTTGCCGCCACCAAGCCTCCACGTCGCACCCTGCCACCGTGTCACCCTGTCCACCCTGCCACCATGTCACTGCCACCTGGGCACCCACGTCAGCTGCCACGACCCATCCATACCCGGGCCCATGATGACGTCAGCATGATGTCATCACCAAAAAGGCGCCAATATGCCAAAAATGCATAAAAATGCGAGAATTAACCGTTATTTCACATTGTTTTTTACGATTTCCGGAGCTCCTCTGCATGCGAAAATCAACGTGCAACGGTCAAAACTCAAAAGCCACCCGCCAAAGTTGCTACCACCTCCATTATCAACCTGAATACCTACAATTCGACCAGTGCAAACGCCTCCCACGCCATAAAAACCAGGTATTTGCCGCAGGCATCCTCTTTACCCACTGTTCTCCTTTTCTATCCTCATTTCCTGCATAAAAACTCTGTCAAAAGCTCCACATTGATAAATTCACCACTGAAATCTACTTAAGAAGCCAGTAAAACCCCTGCGCAACAAAAAAGCTTGAAGAAACCCGTGCCCCTCTGTAAAATTCACAATTTCACCACAAAAAGAAATTGAAGGAGCTGAACTACCGGCTAGTCCTTGCACTGCCAAAACTGCTCACTGCAAACAGAGACTAGCAAACATTCCTCAGCATTTATATTAAGCTTGAAATCCAGTAAACATCCAGCTAAAACCAGACAATGGCCACTCCAGCTGCTCTAGATGTAGCTCCTATAAATCCAGCTAACAAAGAACTGGGAGTTATGCCACTGGTGGACAGTGATGCCCTCATTACAGACTTTGTGCCAGAGAGGAATCACTTACAAACATATTTCCAGCTAAGAAACAGTCACTTGGACAACAGTGACCTGTATGGCATCTGGGAATCCAATCTGCCCACCTACTTCCTGCCTTCTGTGAACATTTTCCCTGAAGTCATCCACCTCTGTGCAGAAAATTATGACCAGAAACTCAGAGCTGTGAAGTCTCCATTTGGGAGAATCCTCTTTTATATAACACGAGATTCCATCAACCAAATGCTGAACTACAAGCAAACCCAGCTGCTATACCCCTTCTCCATGAACTACTTGCTAGATGAGGGCTCCAAGCTCTCTAGCACAGACATTGCTGTAATAGCCAGGAAACTCATGAAGGCAGACTGCCAACCTTCTGGGCCACCTCCTTTTTCTTATGGATATTTCAATGAGGTTGGTAAGCTGCTGGTAGATATGCTAACCTCTGTGCTGGGGTTCACTACAAATAAGCATGTTGATCTAACTGTGCTGGTCATGCTCTCTGCATATAGCCTTGTGAAGCCCCCTGCTATGAAGTACAATTATGCCAAATATATTGCCAATAAGATACATGACCAATTGTCAAGACTGAAGAGGGAGGAAATATTCAAGTATTCCTCATACATCTATCACCTATTCTTGTACTATCAAAGAGATTGCTTCCAGTGCTCAATCAAGAAACTAGACTCACAGGGTGAGAGGAGGTATGTTATCTTCTCGTCTTCAGTCTTCCACCAAGTCCAGAATTCCCCCTACTCATACTGTGAATTCATTGATCAGTTTGTGTATCCAGTCACATGCCTCTTAAATAGGACCCCTCCTATCAGATTGTCCAAGGATATGCAGAAAATCTTGCAGCTATCCAGAAGTTACAAGATAGGTGATTGGTACTTGTATCAAAATCACACAGTCATCAGAATCTATGGTTGTGAGCTCTGTCCCTGGAGGCTCCCAAAATATGTGCCCATGAGGCTATTTGCCCTGGAATACTACAGACAGCTTATAAACTCTGATCTGACACACTTTCATAGTGCCAAGAAGAAAGCCAACCTAAAGTTTAGAGACCACCTAGGCCCATTTGTCATGAACAAGAAAGATGGTTGGAAAGAAGCTGATCAAATACTAGGGCAACAGCTCAAACTCAAAAGAAGCTTCTGGTGGGTCCCTTATGACCCTGAAGGTTTCATCAGTGCCAGGAGGGTCAAATATAGGCTGCTAGCCTATAAGCATTGCCCATACCCACAAATACAACACTTTGCTAACCAAGATGAATGGGTACCTGATTCAATAGTAGAGGAATTGACTGAGGAAGAAAAAATGGAGCAGACTGTTAAGGACTTGGAAAAAAATCTTGACTTGGATTCTTGTCAACAGGGCTTATTCAAACAACCAGTCCAAGCAGGAGAAGGAACCTCTACTGCTCCAGCTGTACAAGACACCCAGCAAGTTCTAGCAACAACAACTACATCAAAGGGAAAGGAGAAGATGAATGAACAACAAGAGGTAGAGACAGGGCAGCCCAGCACATCAAAGGATCAGCAATCAGAGCAAGCCCCTCCACAGCAAACTGAACAACCTCAAATCCCAGTTTTGCAGACTCCTCTCAATGATGAGAGAGGGAAAAAGAGAGACAGAGAGGAGGTCACACCTCCAATAGGGTCATCACAGCAACCAGAGGCCAAGAGGCCAAGGATAGACCCTGAAACAGAAGAAGGAGGCATAAGTGAAGAACTGGCAGAAAGCCACAGCAAAGAAAGGAAAACAAGCCAACAGACTTCCACTAGCTCATTTCAGGTAGAACATGCCCAGCAGCATACCACAGAGGTGTCCTCCTCAAGACAACAGGGAAAGAAACCAGCTACAGTCAAAGAAGGCTTCAAAGAGATCAAGGCACAAAATGAGTTGATAAGAGTGCAACTCTATGAGCAATTCCTGAATACAACCCCAGCCAAAAAGCAAAGATTGATGGCTGCCTATGATCTGAAGGAAGAAAAGATGATCTTCACCCATCTGAAGCCTAAAGTCCCACATCCAAAGACCCCAACAGATTACTACAGAACAAACCTAGAGGTCTTTTCCAAAGACATACACCCCATGGATCAGATTGAGCTGCACAAACAGACTGGGGAAATGGTGTATGCAACACTTGCTGACAGGGCAATGCTAGCCCATCAGCTAAAAGAAGCCTTGAAGAACACAAACAGGCAGCTTGATTTTGAAAGATTGTCTTCCTCTACAAAAGTTAATAGAATAAAGACTCTGGAGGACATAATAGTTGATTTGGGACATGACCCAAAGGATCCGAAGGGTGTTAGAGCCCTTATGAAGAAGAAAGAGGATGAAATCGCTACACTAAGAAGGCATGATAAATTGCCTCCTACCATTCACCCTCAAACAGCAGAACTTGCACAAGAGAAGCAAGTAGATGATGCTATGGAGCTGCTTCTGGTTATGAACCAAAGAATATTACAAATGGAGGCAGAATTAGAGAAAGCACTGCAAGACAAGCAAGGGGAATCAGCCTCCCAGCCCCCTCAAACATCGACAAATCTTGGACCTGCCCCTCCCACACATGCAGCAGCAGCCCCTCCTGCTATTCCAGCACCTACCACAGCTACATCAGCAACAGGAGCAACAACAGAAGCAACAGCAGCAGCAGAGTCCAACATGAGCATGGAGGAGTTGATGAAAGCTGTTAAAGAACTTGAGACTCAAGTCACTGAAATAAATGATGCTAAGGATAGACTGGCCAAGCTGGAGACCAGTTATGATAAATCAAAAATGACAGTGGCAAAAAAACAAAGAGAAATAAAGGCCTTAGAGGCCAAAGTGAAAACTTTAGAAAAGGAATTGCTGCTAGGTAAAACCCTAGCAGAAATAAAGAAGATTATTTGGGCCAAAATTGGCCAATCTATACAGGACCAATGGAGGTCCATTCAGGAAACTTTTGAGCAGGTTGAGCTGATAGATGTAGCTCATGTGGAAATACAGAGAGCCAGGACAGCCCTGGGAATAATGCCCGAGCAGGCCACCAGAATGATTCATTTCCTCAATAACCGCACTAGAGAGGAACTGGCTGCTCTAGAAATAAGCAGCAGAACAGATACAATCCTGACAGCCAAAAAGGTACTGAGCTTGAGGAATTTTACTCAAACTTTGGAGAGGAAATGTTAGGAGATGAAGGCAGAGATAGATGAATTTAGAGCAAAAATGACTATACTACAGGACAAAGGACTACCAAGCCTAGTGACTGGCACAGGAAAGCTGCTGTCATATAATCAGTATATGACAAGGATCAACAATTATGTTGAAAACTAGATAACAACATCCAGCAGCTCCTCAGAGGAAGCAGGGCCTCCCTCTGGGCAGTCTCTCTATGACAAGCTAGAAAATCTGTTCTTTATTGAACATGAAATAAATCATCTGTTCGAAGTCCCTCGAATCTTTTACAGACATACAGAGGCAGATGAAACACTAGTAAAAATGAAGAGGCATCAGCTACCTCCAGCTGATTGGTGGCAAGCAATGCTGGAGATTTTGCCCAGATAATTCCACTTTGCTTTTGCCTTTTTTGAGAAAAATCAAAGTTTTCAAGTCACGGTACAGGTCAGCAGACATGTCAACAGGCAGATCAGCACACAGGTACAGCAAGCAACCGTACAAGTGACTCAGCAATGCACCCAGACAGCAGGCTTAATTAACGCAGAGTTAAAGGCACAGCTATAGCCCACTTTCCAGAGTCATAAAGTCAAAAGCTGTCTGACAGAAAGATAGCAACTATCTCATCATTAAATGCTATATTTATGTTTTCATTTACTTTTTGTAAGAGAGTTGGTGGTGCAATTTATTGCACAATACTCTCTACTGAGATATTTTGTACCCTATTTTGTATATATATCCCCTCAGATAACGCATTTGGGGTGGGTTGTAGCGTAATTCTTTTTGAAGAGCTCTATTGTATTCTGGAGACAATTTTTGATAATACAAATTGTTGATGGAGATTTCTGGTTCTTAAGCTATCTGAAGATGGAAATGAATGGCTCTGTCTAGTTGCAGAATTCCTGTGTCATTTGCTGAAGTAATAAGTTTCTCTGAACCGTGTATGTGTTTTCTGTGTATTCCATAATTCTTATGTTTCCATAATCTTAGTAAGTAGAGAAAAAGAATAGCCTAGGATTTGTTTTAAACACCCTATGCTCAATCTCTATTTCTAAATATGTTTTCTTCTGAATCAACCATAGATATGAATTCTTAATTGCTCATGTCTGAACTAATCCTGTCATGGTGAATATTGTTAAGAATTCTTAACTGCTCTTAAGCAATACCTTCATGTTTCTTTATTTAGCATAGTGAAAGATTCTTAATTGCCTTTCACTCACTAATTCCATAATTTCATCAACAAATCTGGTAAATTGTTTCACATATGCCTAACTTGCTCTGCAGCAACACTCTGTCTTCATAAATCCACTTTCAGCAGCACAAATACCTCAACTCCATTTCCCAATGGAACAAACTGTCCTATGATCTGTATCTCAGTTCTATCTGAATTCACCAACCCACCAAATTCAAACAAAACAGTACACCATAACTAGCCTAAAAAACATTCATCAACAAAGCTAAACTATAAAGAGAGAGCCCTCTCTGGTTGCAGGTAGGCTAGAACCTGCAGCTAAAAGATTGGTCAGTGGTTACCTCGGCCGTATTCCCTTCAGGAAGAAGGGAACAACCTGAGTGTTAACATAAATGGCGACTCCACTGGGGAATATGTCAAAATACCAAGTGAAAGGAAATAAGCTTCCTGTTTAAAAAATCCTATCATAAGATACTAGGGAAAGAAAACTCAGAAGATGGCTCCAAAGAAGAAATCTCGTTACACTAGGTCCAATCCTGACCCTAATCCCCCAACTATCTTTGAAAACCCCAATTTAATCCCCAAAATCTTAAAGAAACAAGAGCAGCTAGGGGAGCTCTCAGATTCAGATACCGAGCCAAATCAGCAGAGCTATATTCCCACTTCTGTCAAAGCATCAGTTCACCCTCACACTACCCCTGCTTATCCTAGTTCTTCATCCACTTCCGAAGGCAGTTTCCCCACTCCCCCATCCCCAACACACGTTACTCCTGTTATCCCTGTTGTTCCAGCTGTTCCACTCCTTCTTGCTGCCCCTTTTATCCCTGCAAATATGGCTAGATATACTCCTTTAGTCCTGCCTGCAAATCCAGGGGCAATGCCCCAAGAATATCAAGGCAAAATCACTTATTTTGATGGAACTGGCACCTATACTGCCCAGCAACACACCAAGAGGATGCAGGACTATTTTGAGAACTATGAGATAGATGATGAAGATGTAAGAATGAAAATTTTTGTGCAAAGTTTGACAGGGGATGTAAGGAATTGGTTCAGGTCTCTGGTTACAAACTCTATAGTCAATCCTGACGCTTTATACCTAAGTTTTTTAAACAGGTGGGAAAAGAAGAAAGACCCCCTACACATACTGACAGAGTATGATAATCTGAAAAGGGGCCCACAAGAGACAGTTCAAGATTACTGTGCTAGGTTCAACAATGTATATAACGCTATCCCTCAAAACTTGAGACCTCCTCCTGATTTGGCCTTGATCAAATTTCCTGATGGATTTGACCCAGACATGGCATACCAATTAAGAGAAAGAGCACCTCCAAGTCTTGCAGATATGCAGAATATAGCTGTAAGTGTGGAGGAAAACCTGATTGCCAAGAGAACCGGAGCAAAAAATGAGAGAAGAATAACATTCAAAGAGGAACCCTCAACCTTTGACCAAAATCTAGATACAATCATGAAGGTATGGAGAGGTTGGGAGATAGAGTTGAGACCATGGAGAGAAAGTCCTCCTGGGAAGGGCAAACAAGCAACACTACTAGGAATCCCAATTTTAGAAAAAACCAAAACCCAAATGCTGG
>APFE031164399.1:147993-168818 GCA_000404065.3 Pinus taeda
AGACTCACAGGGTGAGAGGAGGTCTGTTATCTTTTGGTCTTCAGTCTTCCACCAAGTCCAGAATTCCCCCTACTCATACTGTGAATTCATTGATCAGTTTGTGTATCCAGTCACATGCCTCTTAAAGAGGACCCCTCCTATCAGATTTTCCAAGGATATGCAGAAAATCTTGCAGCTATCCAGGAGTTACAAGATAGGTGATTGGTACTTGTACCAAAATCACACAGTCATCAGAATCTATGGTTGTGAGCTCTGTCCCTAGAGGCTCCAAAAATATGTGTCCATGAGGCTATTTGCCCTGGAATACTACAGACAGCTTATAAAATCTGATCTGACACACTTTCACAGTGCCAAGAAGAAAGACAACCTAAAGTTCAGAGACCACCTAGGCCCATTTGTCATGAACAAGAAAGATGGTTGGTAAGAAGCTAATCAAATACTAGGGCTACAACTTAAACTCAAAAGAAGCTTCTGGTGGGTCCCTTATGACCTTGAAGGTTTCATCAGTGCCAGGAGGGTCAAATATAGGCTGCTAGACTATAAGCATTGCCCATACCCACAAATACAACACTTTGCTAACCAATATGAATGGGTACCTGATTCAATAGTAGAGGAATTGACCGAGGAAGAAAAAAATGGAGCAGACTGTAAAGGACTTGGAAAAAACTCTTGACTTGGATTCTTGTCAACAGGTCTTATTCAAACAACCAGTCAAAGCAGGAGAAGGCACCTCTACTGCTCCAGCTGTACAAGACACCCAGCAAGCTCCAGCAACAACAACTACAACAAAGGGAAAGGAGAAGATGGATGAACAACAAGAGGTAGAGACAGGGCAGCCCAGCGCATCAAAGGATCAGCAATCAGAGGAAGCCCCTCCACAACAAACTGAACAATCTCAAATCCCAGTTTTGCAGACTCCTCTCAATGATGAGAGAGGGAAAAAGAGAGACAGAGAGGAGGTCACACCTCCAACAGGGTCATCACAACAACCAGAGGCCAAGAGGCCGAGGATAGACCCTGAAACAGAAGAAGGAGACATAAGTGAAGAACGGGTAGAAAGCCACAACAAAGAAAGGCAAACAAGCCAGCAGACTGCCACTAGCTCATTTCAGCTAGAACAGGCCCAGCAGCATACCACCGAGGTGTCCTCCTCAAGACAACAGGGCAAGAAACTAGCTGCAGTCAAAGAAGGCTTCATAGAGATCAAGGCACATAATGAGTTGGTGAGAATACAGCTCTATGAGCAATTCTTGAAGACAACTCCAGCCAAAAAACAAAGATTGATGGTTGCCTATGATCTGAAGGAAGAAAAGATGATCTTCACCCATCCAAAGCCTAAAGTCCCACATCCAAAGACCCCAGCAGATTACTACAGAACAAACCTGGAGGTATTTTCCAAAGACATACACCCCATGGGTCAGATTGAGCTGCACAAACAGACTGGGGAAATGGTGTATGCAACGCTTGCTGACAGGGCAATGCTGGCCCATCAGCTAAAGGAAGCCTTGAAGAACACAAACAGGCAGCTTGATTTTGAAATATTGTCTTCCTCTGCAAAAGACAATAGAATAAAGATTCAGGAGGACATAATAGTTGATTTGGGACATGACCCAAAGGATCCGAAGGGTGTTAGAGCCCTTATGAAGAAGAAAGAGGATGACATCGCTGCATTAAGAAGGCAGGCTAAATTGCCTCCTACCATTCACCCTCAAACAACAGAACTTGCACAAGAGAAGCAAGTAGATGATGTTATGGAGCTGCTTCTGGTTATGAACCAAAGAATATTACAAATGGAGGCAGAATTAGAGAAAGCACTGCAAGACAAGCAAGGGGAATCAGCCTCCCAGCCCCCTCAAACATCGACAAATCTTGGACCTGCCCCTCCCACACAAGCAGCAGTAGCCCCTCCTTCTATTCCAGCACCTACCACAGCTACATCAGCAACAGGAGCAATAACAGAAGCAACAGCAGCAGCAGAGTCTAGCATGAGCATGGAGGAGTTGATGAAAGCTGTTAAAGAACTTGAGACTCAAGTCACTGAAATAAATGATGCTAAGGATAGACTGGCCAAGCTGGAGACCAGTTATGATAAATCAAAAATGACAGTGGCAGAAAAACAAAGAGAAATAAAGGCCTTAGAGGCCAAAGTGAAAACTCTAGAAAAGGAATTGCTGCTAGGTAAAACCCTAGCAGAAATAAAGAAGATTATTTGGGCCAAAATTGGCCAATCTATAGAGGACCAATGGAGGTCCATTCAAGCAATTTTTGAGCAGGTTGAGTTGATAGATGTAGCTCATGTGGAAATACAGAGAGCCAGGACAGCCCTGGGAATAATGCCCGAGCAGGCCACCAGAATGATTCATTTCCTCAATAACTGCTCTAGAGAGGAACTGGCTACTCTAGAAATAAGCAGCAGAACAGATACAATCCTGACAGCCAAAAAGGTACTGACCTTAAGGAATTTTACTCTAACTTTGGAGAGGAAATGTTAGGAGATGAAGGCAGAGATAGATGAATTTAGAGCAAAAATGACTATACTACAGGACAAAGGACTGCCAAGCCTAGTGACTGGCACAGGACAGCTGCTGTCATATAATCAGTATATGACAAGGATCAACAATTATGTTGAAAACCAGATAACAGCATCCAGCAGCTCCTCAGAAGAAGCAGGGCCTCCCTCTGGGCAATCTATCTATGAAAAGCTAGAAAATCTGTTCTTTATTGAACATGAAATAAATCATCTGTTCGAAGTCCCTCCAAAATTTTACAGACATACAAAGGCAGATGAAACACTAGTAAAAATGAAGAGGCATCAGCTACCTCCAGCTGATTGGTGGCAAGCAATGCTGGAGATTTTGTCCAGATAATTCCACTTTGCTTTTGCCTTTTTTGAGAAAAATCAAAGTTTTCAAGTCACGGTACAGGTCAGTAGACAGGTCAGCAGGCAGATCAGCACACAGGTACAACAAGCAGCCGTACAAGTGACTCAGCAATGCACCCAGACAGTAGGCTCAATTAACGCAGCGTTAAAGGCACAACTACAACCCACTTTCCAGAGTCATAAAGTCAAAAGCTGTCTGATAGAAAGATAGCAGCTATCTCAACATTAAATGCTATATTTATGTTTTCATTTACTTTTTGTAAGAGAGTTGGTGGTGCAATTTATTGCACAATAACTCTCTACTGAGATATTTTGTACCCTATTTTGTATATATATCCCCTCAGATAACGCATTGAGGGTCGGTTGTAGTGTAATTCTTTCTGAAGAGCTCTATTGTATTCTGGAGACAATTTTTGATAATACAAATTGCTGATGGAGATTTCTGGTTCTTAAGTTATCTGAGGATGGAAATGAATGGCTCTGTCTAGTTGCAGAATTCCTGTGTCATTTGCTGAAGCAATAAGTTTCTCTGAACTGTGTATGTGTTTTCTGTGTATTCCATAATTCTTATGTTTCCATAATCTTAGTAAGTAGAGAAAAAGAATAGCCTAGGATTTGTTTTAAACACCCTATGCTCAATCTCTATTTCTAAATATGTTTTCTTCTGGATCAGCCACAGATATGAATTCTTAATTGCTCATGTCTGAACTAATCCTGTCATGGTGAATATTGTTTAAGAATTCTTAATTTCTCTTAAGCAATACCTTCATGTTTCTTTATTTAGCATAGTGAAAGATTCTTAATTGCCTTTCACTCACTAATTCCATAATTTCATCAACAAATCTGGTAAATTGTTTCACATATTCCTAACTTGCTCTGCAACAACACTCTGTCTTCATAAATCCACTTTCAGCAGCACAAATACCTCAACTCCATTGCCCAATGGAACAAACTGTCCTATGATCTGTATCTTAGTTCTATCTGAATTCACCAACCCACCAAATTCAAACAAAACAGTACACCATAACTAGCCTAAAGACATTCATCAACAAAGCTAAACTATAAAGAGAGAGCCCTCTCTGGTTGCAGGTAGGCTAGAACCTGTAGCTAAAATATTGGTCAATGGTTACCTCGGCCGTATTCCCTTCAGGAAGCAGGGAACAACCTGAGTGTTAACAGATGCATAGACAAAAATATGAATATGTAGAATACAACTTGTATGCATCAAATTGAAAAAAAAAATTAGAGCATTGTTTCTGCATGATTTATTGAGTCAAGAGTCTCACCATATTTCATACGTCAACACCCCTACCAAAGACAAATAATAAAGTACACATAAAATTTACATTAAAATCAATCAGTTACTCTTTTGAGCAAACCAACATTAGCTAGGCTAGGATCTTGGGATAAGCATGTGAGTGAACTGCCCAAGGTCGAAACCAAAACTAGTGTCATTAACGAGCAAAAAATTCCTTCTGCACTCATATTACCAGGACCACTCCACTAAAAACGGAGTGAAATATGAGACAACATTGGACTGTAATTGAAGGTAGCCTTCCTTCTCTTAAAAATCCTTTGGGAATTCTGTGTATTGGGGGTCCCTTCAGGGATTTCGGAACTGAGTCGGGGACTCAGGTACCCTACCCACACAGTGTGTTCTCTATGACTATGCCCCCACCCCCCATCTAATGTCTGTGATCTGAGGTATCTCTAGTGGCCACACTTATAGGGACTTACACAAGGTGACTGGGACGGGCTGTTCTGGTACCTAACACAGACGGATCTACTCTGTCTTCAGTTTTTAGGAAGGTGCTCGTCTTCACGAGAGTACTTGGCCCCTCAATCGGAGGTTCGGGCGAAGCTCTAGAGTAACCGTAACCATACATCTGGTCATCCTTCTCTGTTATTCATTGAGATACTGGGTTTCATCTCTGGTGATCGGTGCTTATCAGATGGGGTAATTTCCCTATGTTTGCTAATTGATCCATTTAGTGTATTTATATATATATTTTTAGGTACCTGAGTGCTATCACTTTAAGACTTTAAATAGTATCACGATAAAATTTATTGATTAAAATTAACGGTCACCATGGCTACATCCAGCCCTCGTCGTCACTCCAGATGATTGTTAGGACTTCGTCCACTCATTGTGGAAGATCCGCCGAGTTCCAAATAAACCGGATTCCTCATCTTCGAGGGATCAGTGTCCTAGATCTCACATGGGATCTATGTGGACAAATGACGATTCAAGTTTGCCTGAGGATTTCTTTACGGAAGGATTTCTTCCTCCCTTTAACACTCCGCTAAAGAATCCTTTGGAACCTATCTTGGCTCCCGTGGTACCTATTCTTCCTGCTTCAGTAGGTGGAACATTTCCATCTATCTAGTCAACGACTCATGGGTTGTAGAACTTTAGGGACACTTTTGGTCATTTACCACTTACCTAGTCGATAGTCATCACAACCCACGTAATGGCGAATCTCGCTAGCCCATTTGTCCCAGGGAAAAGCACTCACATGACACCCTCTATGAGTGGAACCCAGTAGATGCCAGGTTCCACCCCTATGGTGCCCAATTGCATAGCTTCGACAAATGCCACATACAGTGCTCCCTATAACACTCAATGCGGCACTATGGGCACGGTTCCTGTTTACCAACAATATGGTCAGTCACCAATGTACAGTTTAAACCCCCAGATTCATATACTTGGGGGGGTTCCCAATATGCACATGCCAGTGGGGAACGTAACAGTTCCCCCTCCATTCTTGGGCATGCATGGTCAGTCTCTAATTGACATGAGTGTTCCTTCTGTCAATCAAGGCCAAATGGTTAGTTCTCTCTCGGGCGGGAATCCACAAGGGGTTCCCAACCAGTCCATGGGGGCACCCTACTCACATACTCAAATGAGTCAAGGGGGCACCACTTATACTGGGGGAAATTTCATACCCTAGTATCAAAATCCTCATGGAAATCTACTCTACAACACCATACCTCAAAGCAACTGCTACACCATGCAACCCATGTACACTATGGGGAACCAAAAAATGGAAGGAGCACAAAGCTCCTCAAGTCATTTGTCATCACCATGTTTCAAGTTGGGGGCACCTAACTCTCTGCCTTTCTTGGCAACATTGGATATACCCGACTTATACAAGCTGACAAACGACCCCATCTACCACAACTTATTATGGTCGCTGATCCTACATAAGATACCAATGGACATCCCAAAATTCGATGGAAACCAAGGGGAGGATCCAGGCACCCATATCACCACCTACCATCTCTGGTGTGTTTCAAACTCTATGGTGGATGATAGTGTCCGGTTATGTCTTTTTCCTCGCACCCTCACTGGCAACGCAACGAAATGGTATATTGAGCTACCACGCACGTCAATAAACACCTTTGATGCTTTAGCAATGGAATTCCTAAAGCACTTCCAGTTACCTGTCCGCTATGAGACTGGGACAGAGCTCCTCACTTCATTTTGTCAGGATACAGCCACCCACATCTCCGATCATATTCATGAATGGAGATGGATGCAGAGGTTAGTCAAAGCTCCCATCCCAAACTTTCTCTTAATGGACTTGTTTTGTAAGTCCTTACTCCTACAAATCGCTAGAGATGTTGCTCTAGGTGGTGTGGTCACAGAAGACCAATCCATATGCCGTGCCCAACACTTAGATCTGATGTATTCACAGTCTAGCACTCTTTACGACATAATCCCCAATGCTCCTGGTAACCCCAATGCTTCCGCCACTCAACACCCCATAGTGCATGCCGACAGCATTGTAGGTGCAACCTTTGGGGCCGCTGTAAAACAAATCAGTGGTTCCATTGCCAAGTTGGCAGTGGAAGCATCTACCAATACAACTGTTCTTCCTGCCACTGCGATAAACTCTGTGCAGTCTACACAAAAATCTAGTGGCAAGAACAAGAAGAATAAGGAAAAGACCTCTCCTTCTGAAGAGCAGTCACCCAAGCAGCCCAACCCAAAATAGAAGGCCACTATGCCTACTGATGAGGAAAAGGATAAACCCACTAGATATCCATGCAAACTTTGTGCTGAAGACCACATGACTTGGTGTTGTCCGCGGCTTCAAGAATGCACCGATTACCTTGCCAAAAGGGATTCTGGTAAGGCACATGCTTTCCTTAGAAATCCTTTTCCCACTCAACAGCAGCAAAATCTTATTGCAAACACCTACAACCCTTGCAAGGGGGCAACGATGGTTCACAACATCCTTAGGCTGGTGAAGGATATTCTACCGTTTACACATTTGAAATGGTAGAACTCACCATAAGATCCAAATCTTATGGAGCTCCTGTTGCTCCTGCAGCAGAACCATCCTTAGGTCAAAACCCACTGCCACCCAACGATTTACATATCAAAAGGCCAGCTGAGGACCTTGTAATTCGACCCCTAAAAGGGACACTTCGATGCACAACACACAATACATCTGCACGTGCCGCCCAACACTACAACATTATAGAGGATATGGCGCAAGCACTGTCTGCTATGTCAGCACTTGAAATATTACAAACATGCCCCACATAATGGAAATCTTTGCTTTTGGCTATTGGAGGTATTGACCCAACGGATTCCATGCTTGCTATTTTTGACATTGACAAGTGTAAACCTCTCCTTTTTCACCAGCTTGCATTTCAGGTTCATATCACTTCGAAAGGTAAAGGTATACACAGAACTGTCATTGATGAAGGTGCTTCAATCTGCGTCATGTCGGCTTCATGTTGGCTCACCCTGGGCTCTCCAACCCTATCCCCACTGTCGAACTCCCTTAAAGCTTTCGATGACCACACCTTTATCCCAAAAGGATACCTAGCCAATTTTCCCATCACTTTGTAGGGGAAAACTGTAATGGTGGACATATAAGTCATGGACAGAAAACTTGACTATAATCTCTTGTTGGGTCGCATTTGGACATATGCCATGACAACCATCATATCTAATGTCTTTCACATCATCCAATTTCCATTGGATGGAAAGGTTATTATAGTATATTATTTGTCTTTCTGCACCCCTAGTTATTCACCATTACCAAATGGCTTTGTACCCTTAGTAGGAGGTGGAACTGACTGCTATGTCAGTTTAGGTACCGGTCTACTAAAGGCTTCTTCCCTCATGGGTTGTTTTCCTCTTCAGCTGCCCAAGGTTCCACAATCGGTCAACATGCTTTCATATATTCCTCATGAATTGAATGATCCATGGATCCTACCAGATCCTTTAGACCTTGACACATTCAGAGACCAGATGTCGCTATCACTAGCTGAATTAGCCTACCAAGCCATTCAATCCGCATTCGAACCTCTGGTCATGTCGGTTATTGCCAAAGGTACCACCGCCCCTTCCATAACCATGCCTTCTTTTGATCTCCTCGATCAGGTCCTACCTACAGACAAAGCTATTCGAGAAATCATGAGTTTAGAAGAGCGACCTTGGGAGGATTAGCATCATCGTGTTTCGATATATGATTCAGCCACGATGCCTCTTCAAATCCTATCCCCTGACATACCAGAAATTGTTTCCTCACCCTATGTGATCATCCAAACTTTGGATGTGGAAGGAAACATGGGTGACACTTCCAGATATTTTCCCATAGATATTTTGGTCACAACAGGCATCGTGGAAAACATCCAGATGTGAGCAAATTGCAATCCTGAGGAAGTTGTGAGCTCCACTTGCCTATATGAGGAATTCCATGATGTATTCCATAGGTCTCACGAGGAAGTTACCGACATTAATCCATCAATTATCATGCATGATATCCATTTTTACGACGATGAACAACCCATTGAGTGTCAAATCCCTTCCTTGGAAATAACCGTTGAAACCATGCCCAACCCTACTGCCGAAGAAGACGCCTACTATACCTTAAATAGCTGGATAAAACCCCTTGAGATGCCAATTTGGCACTCGAGGCTCACAAGTAGCGGGTACAATCCCAATTTACGAAAGAGGTTAGGTTTTTTTCTTTCCAAGAGGGCAACCTCGTATCGCTCTATCATCCAAAAGATAACCTCTTAGAAGCATGCATGCTTCGACCCATTTGGCTAGGTCCCTATGTTGTAAAGAAAGTCCTCCCCACGGGGGCATATGAACTGCAGGACTAGGAAGGAGTCCCACTCAAGGAGCCCAGATATGGGCTCTATCTAAAAAAGCATTATGCCTAGTATTGCACTGGGCATTTGCTTTGTAATTTTATGTATTCATAAGTTTTTCTTACCCTTTTTTGGTGTGATTGGATTGTTTTGTTATTTAGTGGAGTACTTGTCTCATGCATTCTTCTCGCAATGCAAATGTCTTCGTTACCCTCAGCATACGTAAGATATGTGGATGGTGCTAGTCGTCACACATGGCACATTGCATCAGCTGCTTGGGTCATCTACACACCCGAGTTAGAACTATTTTGCTCCAAGGGGGTCTTTCTTGGTACTACCACCAACAATATTTTTGAGTACATGTCCGTCGTTTCGCTTCTCACAGAATCATCATCAAGGGGCATCTCCAATCTAGTGGTTAGGTTAGACTCCCAACTACTCGTTATGCAATTGACAAACCATTATCACGTTCGTAATCCAACCTTGTTACGTAATTATCTAAAGGTGCGACTACTGGAACGTAGATTTGAAATAATAACACATGAATATGTTCCTCGAGAATTAAATATGGTTGCTGATTCATTAGCTAACTATGTATTAGATTGGCATTTGTCTCATTCTTTATAGAAGCATGCATGAATACTAAAAAAATTACTGAGTTAAAAAATTGTTACCAAAAACATTTGAAAATGCATTTACACCACCAAAATACCAAAAATATCTGTATATAATATAGATCGGAATCCAATCTTTTACATCAAAATATTCCAAAACTTGGATGTTCTAATTACAAAATGGCTCAAAATCCTAGCTACAAACACTCATGTGGCTACGCCAAAACACCTGCTAAAAGAGCCTATTATTCCAGAAATGCTAAAACTGCTCTAGCTACCCTCCGAAGAGGAACAAGAAAATGCTCACACCAACTGTGTGCCGCTGCATATGAGCGGGAATCTCCCTCATAGGCGTGGGGGACACCCATGGTCAAACCCTCCAGGTTCCTCAGAACCTCACAGAGACTATCAGCATCGCCCCCTCCAACAAGTAGTTGGCCCCCTCATCGCATATGGCGAGGTTCGCCTGTAGGTTATACTGGCGCCACATCTGTGTTAAGCATAAAATTTTCATGTAATTACTTATTTCGCCTATAAAAACATTACATAAAACATTCAAAGGCTAACAAATACTTAAAGTATTATCAAAAATATTCTCACCTTGAGGACCCGAGTTGGTCCCAGGTGGTAGCATCAAGTTTGGGTCACCAGTAAAGTCCATGTCTTCATAAGCATAGTCATCAATAATCACAGTTTGGCTACGAAGCCATTGGAAGAAATCTTCGTCGAAGAAATGCCAGATTGGTCCTCCTCTTGTGTGAGGATTGAGTGATGACCAACAACCCTGCCTTGGCTCTCTCTGATCAAGGGGACCTAAGCTCATCTGTGGGCACATGACAGGTACCCTCTCAAGGAAAAATGCAACTATGATAGTACTGTACCCAAAACTGTGTTGGGTACGGGTCTTGCATGCTATTAATTCTGCCTTCAACTGGTGAAGCACTACTTCACACTAGTTGAACATCTGGGGTTGGAGAAAATCAACTGCAAGCAACATTCGGGCCTTTTTCGCAATATGGGGACTCTTTGAACCCGCCAACTACATAATCAACCATAAAACTGCCCTCATAGACTTGTATCTTACCCTTTCTATGGGTACCTTGTTTCTAACTAGTCCACTCTCAGGGATGCAGTAAGATTGCACCAGCTCTGAGGTAGATTGTGGATCTGGCCTACCATCGGTGAGGTTTTCTTGTGCCCCATGACATGGAAAACTAGTCAAAAAACATATGTCATCCCGGTCAGTAGCCAACACCTAATCTCCAATCCTGAACACTTCCTCTTGTTCATCCTAGCACTGGATAATCCATCTCAGTAAATCCTCCTGCCATTTCATTAGCTCCAGCTTTGCATACTTCAGTAAACCGAGGTGGCGCAATGCAAGTATGAATGTTGGATTGTTTCACATCAGCAATTCCTCATTATCATGGGCATGTTCTCTCCATAGGTGAGTCATTTCGGCCTGAAACCTGCACAAGATAACCCTAAAAACAGTTAAAATGGGGCAAAAACACTTAAGGAATCCATGCATGAGGGTTTTCACTACACCCTTTAGCTCTAGTGCTACCCCCAGTGCTGCACAGGGAGGATTAATGCCATCCAGTGACTCGTACAAAGCATTTAACGCTCCCTACTGGCCATCTGGAGGGCATTAGTGCGCAAATAGGGATTTAGGGCACCTCAGATCTGAAAAATTGCACCCATAAAATTGTCAAGAAAGGTCAAGTAATGCATAGAGCAAGGTTTTAGCTTTCACATGGCATTGACGACATGTCGAATAGTCGCCCGGATCTCTTGCAATGGTCTGTGGAAAATTTGCTCCTCTTTAGCTCCAGAATGCTCTCACAAAATTCAAAATAGTGAAAATGATGCACGTGAAAACTCAAAGCATCTCCTTATATTATTTTGGAGACATAATTTTCTAAAATCATTAAAGAGGAAGTACTCCATTCTCCATTATTTTTTTTATATCATGCATGAACCCATATGATAGGAATTGCTGCTTTTTAATACTTTTTACTGCTTTTTGATGAAAGTACTTTCAGGAATGAAAAACAGTAAAAGCTGCATGCAATTCTCATTAGAGCACTTTTGGTGACATTTTATTGCTCTTTAAAAAATAGAAACATCTCTGAGTTTTCATCGTTGTGCTCGTTAAATCCATCTGACAATGCTCTAAGCAACTCTTTTTTGATTTTTTCCAGCTCATTAAACTGAAAAAGACCAGGGGAGCATTTTTTTTAGGCGCTTTTTCTTGATCTTTAAACTGAAAAAATCCTGAGCTATGTCTTTCAGTTCGTTAAAATTGATAAAGATGACTCGAGCATTCTTTTAGGTACTTTTCTCGCTCATTAAACTGAAAAACCCTGAGTTTTTTTTACTAGGCTTGTTAAAAATATACAGTAGCAGCAAGAGCACTTTCTTTTTGGTACCATTTCTCACTCCTAAATAGAAAAATCCCTGAGTTTTTCCCCTCCTTCGAGCTCATAAAACTATGAAGAAGGGATGAGTCGTTCTTTTCCCTCTTTTTCTCGCTTACTAAATTGAAAAAGATACCTTGAGTTTTCTTCATATGACTCATTAAAAATTTTGATGGAGGTATTGAGTTTGTCGTCGCGTGACTCATTAAAAATTCATGACGAAAATTGAGTTTAGTCCGTCATCTCGCACTCGTAACAAAATGAGGTCGACATCTATTGAAAATAGGTTTCTCTTTATCCGGGTTCAATAGATTAACTAACGGAAAAGTAACTGATCTAGGTATACTATTAACCTTTTGTAGCACCCAGTTAACAACTATGACAAAGGGACCACCATGGAGTTGAACTTTACGATCTTTTCAGACTCTCTAAATATGAAAATACCACTGAGTTGTCTAGTCTGGACTCTTTAAATTACATAGACAAGTTATAGAGTCATTCTTTTTACGATACTTTTTAGACTCTTAAAACATGAAAAAATCGATGAGTTTGCTTGTCTAGACTCATTAAACTAATCAAATAGGGCAAAGAGTCATTTTTTTGTGATCCTTTTTCAGAATCTTTAAACATGAAAAGATCGATGAGTTTACCCATTTGGACTCATTAAATTAATCAGACAGGGAAAGTGGAAAATACAACTATATTCCGTATTAGAAAGCGTGGTTTGCCAGCAATCGTTCCCTTAAACATGGCACTCCCTCAGATAAAACTTCCTTTTGATGGCCTCTTAATATGAACCTTACCATCCTATGAGTTTTAGCCTATATACCCTAATATAATTGCATTCTGTATCCTAACACTATGTAGTGTTCATGAGTTTAGTGTTGTCTGGTTAAAATCGTTGTCGTGCCTTCTATTGTTCAAGGGTTACCTATTTGTTTCCTCCATCAACCGATCAAACATATCCTTTCATCATGCCCTCCATTGTGTAGACCCAAATGCTGAAAAGACCCCTCAAAAATCAAAATCATTCTTGTCCAGTTTCGTGTTGATTGATGTAGGACACATCATTGCCTACCTTTCGACAGGTTTCTTCCTATCGACTTCAACACTCTATCTAGGAAGATAACCCAAAAACAAATTTAGTGCCTTGGTACTTGCAAAAATTAGTGGTAGGTTATCTTGTGTTTGATCAGGGGTTCTCATTATTGGCTCCTAGTTAAACGATTCTACGGGTGTTTGACGACTAAGACTTCTTTCACACTTGCTAGTTTGTACTGTGCATCTTGGAGACCATCACCATTATCGGTGGCCTTCCTCACATTTGTTAACAGTCTCCATTATTGACTGGTAATCAGATGATTTCGTGCATGTTTGACGTCAATGCATATTTTCACATGTATTGATCTATGCTGTTCTGTGAAGCGAAAATCAAGACCTTGGGTAGAGGCTTGAATCATTCAACCTTATTTCCTCTCCCAAGCTGCGGATATTGTTTTTTTGGAGACAGTTGTTTAAGGATGATTCTATTATGACACTGGATCCGCATTATGCTTATCTGTGGCCAGCCTTGTTATATCTCTTTGGATAAAATTACTCTGACATAGCTACTGAGCATGGGAATGCCCGAATCAGGACATGATTTTAGTAGTTTTATATATATGTGTTGTATCAGGTTTTCCTTGCCACCCGAAGCTTCTCTCTCTCTACAAATTTTGATAGAAAATTATAGTTTAGTAAAGTATTTCGACCATCGTCTTTGCCTCTGATCTCATACTTTAGGGGGCATCTGTTATACAACAAAATGACCTCCTCATCAACTCAGAGATGAAAGATAGCATGACTGAAGCAAAGACCACAATTGCAAGCCTTGACTCCACACTAACGCTGGCTGCACACTAAAAGCTTGCTTTTATAAAGCTTGTTACCAAGCCTAAGGGTGTGTTAGTGACCCTACTAACTCAAGTGGTTAGACCAGGGGCAGCGTTAGTGAAATTAAGGGAAGTTCAGTGGGTCAAACCAATGAATTTGCTCACAAATATCTAGATATTTATCCCTAAATTTGCTCAAGAAAAGTAAGGAAATTCCCAAAAATCAAACTACTTGGGGAAATTCCAATCCGAAAAAGAATGCAAATGGGAAAGAGCTGGAAAATAGGGCAAGTTCATTGCTTTTTCCCTAATGAACTCTATGAGGAGCTTGGCAACCCTAACTCAATTGCTACATAAGTAGTGAGAGGGTCATTATGAAGGAGGTCAGAGCATTTAAAAGGATAGCCTACTAAGTTGTTGAGCATTGAATCATATCTGAAGAAGTGAGCTAGAAGAGAGAGAGAGAGAGAGAGAGAGAGAGAAGCGGAAGGGGCAAAGGAAGACTGATACAACAGATGGTTGTAATCACTCTTCCATTATTAATACAAAACTATAGTTGTGTTCCCTACTCCATAGTGTTGGTAACATTTTTCATCGAGTTGTTCATTTCGATACTTGTTTAGATGAGTATTTTAGTTATATACAAATAGATGTTCATTGTGCATTCATATATTGGTTTTCAAGGTTGTATGCGGTGATTGTGTTTGCCTTTCCTTTGTGCAGGAATTGATTTGGAGCTGGCTTTGAAGGAGTTCTTCTTGGATGCATTGATATCTCCAAACAAATCTAGAAGGAGACTTGAGGTAATCCTCTTTCCATATCTTGTTAATTGATATTGATAGATGAACATGTGTAGAACTTGGTAGCTTCTGCAGATAATCTTACAATCTGTCAAAGGTCCCGGGAAGGCCTTTGAGGGTAGTTTTCATTCTCCATATACCATGCATTTTATCCCATAGCAAATGCGAAATTAAATTCCACATCCAACGATTACCCATTCTGCATACTTTTGAGAAGACTCACACTAATAAAAATTGAGGATACATTAAAAACGCGCTGAACATGTTTTTCTAAGTGTCTTCAATCTTTTTCAATATGGGCCCTCTCAAAAGCATGTGTAATGGATATTCATCGGATGTGAAATTTAATTATGCATCCAACGAGTGTCTACACTTGAAATTTGAGTAAACCTATAAGGAGAAAAAAAAATACAATTAAAAAAAGTAGTTTTTCTTAGTTTCCCTCAAAATATTTACATGTACCTCTTTTTAAAATTTAAAGGGTTTTGATTGGTTTACATATTATTACATGAAAATTATGTGAAAATTTCATGGGCACTTTTAGGCTAAAATTTCCTCCAATGAGAGTCCGTGAGCAAGAACAAACAGAAATATATTGTACAATGTAAGCCATAAATTGAAGTACTGGAAAGGGAGATAATGGAAAAGATATAATAAGAGATGGAAACAAGCTAGGGGGGACATCCAACAAGAGACCCCTTTAATCCCAACAACCTAAAGGCATCACTAGAGAGTGCATAGATACATAAAGTGGGTAAAAAGTTGTGAAGATAAATAGATAGGTCTAAATGTTCATTGTCAAGTGATATGACTATTGAGACTCATACTAGCCCACAGGGTTTTGGATTGACAGTGAATGGGTGCATTGTTAAGGCACTCCTTGCAATAGGTCACTGGTTCAAATCCCTCGTGGGTGCTTACCTACCAAAAAAAAGACTATTGAGATACATACTAACTATTTGGTTGATAGGGACATGCAATGAATTTCAATGCGGGGAGATGATGATTTCTCAAATTGACATATTTTCAGCACTCGTCCAATAAATTTTTGCATGCCTTTTTCTCATTTCCATGTTATCCTAATACCTTTTTCATCCATAGTGATGTGGTTTTTGTCAAGGTACAATTATCCCCTTAATATGCCATTTTAATACATAGTCTTACACATTTTTAGGAGATTATTACCTTTCTATGTTAACAATGGTATACAGGAATAAGGCTACAAAGGTACCTTTCAAGCATAATTATTGTGACTCTCCTAACAAGTGATGTAACTCTTTGTGAGGACATAGTTGTTGTAGCTCCTAGTTGTGAGTTGTTGCAACTCTCTACTTGAGTGTAGCTATTTCAACTCTGAGTTGTTGCCACTCATTCTACAAATTTGGATTGTTATCATTGTTGTTGCAACTCCTTATTGTTGTGACTCCCGCCTTTTTGTTACTATCACTCTCACCTCTCTGTTGTTGTGACTACCACCTCTCTATTATTGTGACTCCTTCTTCTTGTGATTCTCATTGTTGCTATGACTCGCACCACATGGTTGTTTCTACAACTCACTCAAGACCATTGTTGCAACTTTGGGGAAGGGTGTTGAAACTCTATGCCAAATGTAATAGCACATCTATCAACCAAACGACTATCATCTATGGATTGGATAAGCATTCAAAAAACCAATATCCTAATGCAGGAAAATGATAAAGGAAATAGGTGCTTAGAAAGGAATGAATGACTCATTTTCCATTTGTCATATAATTGATTAATTTAGCATGTGCTTAATTTTTTCTATCTTTTGGAAAGTTGATATAACAGGATGGAACAACCTAATTCTCATTTTTTTCCATCAACTTATTTGGTTAATTTAAATAGAGAATGCTATGTAGAAAAAGCCATGCTCTCCTTGAGCTGAAGGGATTAATGAGTTGGTAAGTTGATGAGAGTGAATCACTAAAATAAGAATTAAATCCTTTATTGTAATTATAGTTTCCTACACTATAAATTTCATTTTCATTCTAGTTCAATCAATAGTGTGTTAAGTATATAGTGTCATAGTTCTTTTGTAAACTAGTGCATTGTCTAAGGAGGTAGGGCCCCCTCCTTAGCCAAGTATTTTTCATACTTTATAAATTAGTTGTAGTATCCCTTATATATTTCTTTTATTTCCAACAATTCCTTTAATTTGTAGTTAGTTGTTGTAGAAATTATGGTGTAGATTTGCAACTGCTCATGAATTTTTAATCAAAATCACAACACACAAACATACTCTACTACTCTGCGGAAGTTAATTCACAATTTAGAAAAAAATTCAAACATGCGATAAGAAATCACACGCATGCAAATAGTATTTTTCCCAGGGAAGAAAATTGTTAAAAACCCTAATACCTGCTTGCATTAATATGATGAATATAGGTGTATTACAATTACTTTGCTCAACTGAGCACAACCTACAAGTGCATAACCTATCTCTCTGCTCACTGAGAAGCTTTGACACAGACTTAGTCAATTTATGCCTCTACTTGAGCCCCTATTTCCTTGTGTAATTCCTAAGGAAATAGGCCCCTATTAATTATGAATTTCTTGTAAAATGCTTGTGCAATTCCTTAGGGTTGATCACCTGACCTCATGCAACACTTGTAGACTCAACTAGTTTACAACTGTTGGCTAATACCTTGGAAACTCAACCACAACTGGGCAACTCGTATTCTTTGCATGCATGAGCTAATTATTAGCAAATTGATCAATTAACTAGATGAACTCTGAGTTAGATTGATGCCCCCCTACTTAGTTGACCACCAACTAGTTCTATTAACAGTTAGAACTGGTTTAACTGGTTACAACTGAAATTAACTCAACCTAGGCTCCTAAAATTTAGGAATCACTACATACAACTGAACTGCATTCCCTTAACTCGAATTAACTGAGCTAGACTCCTATAAAATAGGAATTAGCACATGCAAACTGAACTTCAACTCATTAACTCAAATTGAGTTTTCTTAATTGAGTGAAAAGCACCATGTCCTCTCAGTTAATTCCTCCAAATTGTCCGCTGATGTGGAAATTCAAATTTCCTCAATTTGATTAAGGCAAAACCAAATTGAGAATATCTTGCTGCATTTTTCAACAACTTTGATATTTCCTTTGTTGCAACTCTGAATTTCAATTATTATAACTCTGATATTTTATTTTAATTGTTGTAACTATGATATTCATAATGCTACAACTTTGGTCCACCTGGGGTAGCTCAAGTGGTAGTGGTTGTGGAAATGAAGTCTCACCGAACCAGAAGTATTGGGTTCAAATCTTGTGCTACCCTCCCCCCGTAGCGGGGTGAATAATGGACATGTAAACACGAAAATATGATTGACCTACAAAGCTTACAAAAAAAATTGCTACAACTTTGAATTTCGAGTATTATGGCACTGATATTTCATAGTGATGAAACTCTGTATCATAGATTTATTACTACAACTTTGGTTATTCATATTGTTTTAATTTTGTATTGTAGGATTATTGTTTCCATTCACTCATTAACATTATTATTAATTATTAAATAATAATTTCCATGGGATTTACAAAACAACTTGTGACTTAGGTCATTGTTGCAACTCCACACTAACATTAGAATACTTCATTTTCTAAACTTATGATTATTTTGTTTTGAATGGGGCTTTATTTATAGCCTCTAATTTATAGTCCTATTTTTTCATGAGAAAGCATGGATTTATGGTTCATGGTTTATTTCATTATATTGTACATGCAATTACATTTTATTACAATAACCAAGATCATTTTAAAAATGGAACAAGTCACCTTAGATTCCCATGTGAATTATTTTTTTGCAATTGTGATTTAATTCTTGCAAGTGTGATATTTAGTTTCCTACAAGTGTGCTTTTTAAATTCCTACAAGGCGTGGTTGGATTGCACATAAATTCTGTTCATTTTTGTGTAGCATCGAGAGGTACTCCTGCATGCCAAGAGGTCTTCTAAGTCAACCTAGAAGATTTATGAAAATAAAATTAAAATTCATTTTTTTACTAGCCTTCATGTAGGCTCAAATGGAGAGATTGACCCAACTCATGAAGGGATGTGTCCCTTGGGATAAATACCCCCATTTGACTTGTGCGTGTGTGTGTGATGTGACACTTCATTTGATCACTCAATCAACACACAAATATCTTTTATAGTAGTCACAAAAAGGAGCCGAAAGGAGGATGGATTGACTTATCTACTTTAGTTGGTTTGGATACCATTAATTGATTGGTATTTGGCTAGGTTTGATTGATATCTTGGACTTGGATTTTGGTAGAGATTTCTAGACATTTTTTATAATTGTGAACCTTGCTAAAGAACAATTTCTCCTAAGAAGACAAGCTGCTGAGTTTTTCCCAAGGTTGGGTTTCCCATGATGATTTTTTTGTGTCTATGGTGCATGGATGTCACTTTATGATCTTATTGTTTTCACTACATTACTATTGATATTTCCTATCTATAATTGCTAAATGATATCCATGGCATAAAGATAAATTGTTAAAGATCATTAGGTAGTAATTACCAGATTAGAAAATCGGTTTCTATTGTTCATCGTTGTAGAATATTCAACAAATTTCTCCTCATTACTTATGAAAGCATCCCATTATCTTGTCATATGATACTCATTTAGGTTAGTACAACTATCAATTGTACTAGAAAAAATGGTGCACAACAATTCAAAAGTTGAATAGGAATCTCAAATTGAAAATTAAATGTAAATTCCTTTGTTTTTTCTCCTGAATAATTAGAAAGGTAATTGAGAGGCCTATCATCTAACATGAGTGATGCCTCAAATCCATGTGGTGATAAAGAATCAACAAGTAAACCACCAAGCATAAATGGTTAAAGTAGAAGGTATAACTTCCCAAAAAATTGTTTCTATTTTGACTCACCCTAGAGCTAACCTTAGTTATGTTGCACCCCAAGTTGTCAATTCACATGTCCTTTAGAATAATAACCACGAGAAACTATGGTTGGTCTAGCTAGCTATAAGGAAAAGTAATAGAGTTAATGGAAGCATGCCTAATTTAAATGAATGGGTTACACACATGGGAAACATTGAACATATTTCTCTTAGGTTCATATAATGTCTTGATTAGCATGGACTCGTTGGAAGCACACCAAGCCAAGACAAACTACTATAACAAGAATTTGGAACGTGTGGATAGCAATGGACATCGTAGGACCCTTAGAGACATATCAAAAAATGTAGTTGTAATACATTATCAATGATGCAACTTAAGAAATTCTAAAGGAAAGGATGGCATTTGTATGGTATTCATGTACTAAAATCAATATATAGAGGAGGAAAAGATTGAAGATTTTACCATATTATTAGAGTTTCAAGATGTATTTCAGGAGAAGATATTAGGATTCTCAACTAACGTACATATGGACTTTTCGATAGATATCATGCCAAAATTAGTACCAATATCTTGAGTACCTTATAGAATGAGTATACCTAAGTTGGTGGAGTTGGATATGTAGTTAAAATAGATGTTGGACAAGGGATATATTAGTCCAAGTGTGTCCCTTGGGGAGCACTATTCTTGCTTGTCAAGAAGAAAGATGCCATTTTAAAGTTGTACATAGACTATTGGAAATAAACAAAGTGAATATCAATAACAAGTACCCATTACCATCAATAGATTATTTTTTTAATAAATTGAAAGGAGACATAATGTTCTCCAAGTTAGACTTAAGATCAAGATACGACTAAGTGTTGGCATTATGTTTCTGGTATGGTTATATGTTACAGATGTTGTACTTGATGGAAACACCCATGGCATGGCTCTCAATATGATGAGAATTAAGAAGTACGCAAGAGAACAGTTCAGAAGATGCGTACCCGCAGGTACGCCATGTAGGGACCGTGTCTAGACACGCAGGTTACCCATTCATGAGGTGCGTACCCCAGTGCACACACTTCAAGGTAGTAAAGCACGCACACGTGGGGTTTCTTATAGTATTTAGCCGACGGTATTGTGTTATTATGGTTTTGGCCCGTGGTATTGATCCATGATTTGAGGAAGAGCTTTCCTATATAAAGCAAAGGAGATCATTTGGCTTGAGCATCTTTTGAAAATTGAATAT
>APFE031164400.1:0-47466 GCA_000404065.3 Pinus taeda
AATTGCTTGTTCAACTTGTTTAATTCACACATTATATCTGCAAGCATATGTAAACAAAATTGTACTGAAAAGATTCTTTCCTTATCATACCATGAGCCTTTTCTTTCATTTTTCCACAATGTTAATATGGGAGGCATAAGTGCAACAAGTCTTTCAATGACTTGTCCCCTTGAAAGCCATCTAACTCCATGGATTTGAAGAGCTTGAAGAGTTTCAAGTTGCATAAGTTCCTGTAGAGAAATAAGTTGACTATTTCTTTTCGTAGAATTTTGCAGCCAAGAATATACCATATTTGCTAATTTCTCAACAAATAATAATTCAGGTATTTTTTTTTAAGCATTTGATGCAGCTAAGGCTTCACGATGAGCAATGCAATGAACACCTACAAGATTAGGTACATCTTTCTTCAAGAAAGTGATAAAACCATTTTCATTACCAACCATTGAAGAAGTGCCACCTGTGGAAACTCCTATCAATCTTTTTGTTGAAAGGCCCCTTGATTCCATTAAATGTTTGATTGCATCATAAGTTGTTTTCCCTCTTCCATCGCAAACATTTATGAGCTTTAAAAACTGTGAAATTGGAGGACCCAATCCTTTTGAGTTTAAAAACGTGGCATAAACCACAAGATGTTTTTCTAAACTATGGTTTGTACTTTCAACTAACATCAATGAAAAAAAAGGGCTATCTAGCATTTTGGAAGTTTGTAGCTCTTCAAGGTACTAAGATATAGCAAAAAGGAATTCTTTTGCAGCCATGTGATTTGTATATGATATGTACTCTTTGTTCTTTGGCATATTTGGCGTGCATAAAGTCATTGTAAACAAATAAAGAGATTCATATTTTGAAAGTGGTAGATCCTCTTGCATCATCCAATATACTAATTTCATAGTAGTGATGACTCTTTCTTTGTTCATATCATGAATGCATGCAATGTGTTCTGTAATAGACTTCGCCTTCTTCTCATTTCCACGTAGCCACTTTTCCTGTGAGAGTTTATGAATGCTTGAATTAGAATGAACAATTATATAATCATGCTGCAATGTAGAGCAACTAGTCCCAATTCCCCATGGCCCCATTGCCTTATGCATTTCACAATATATGCATTCCATAATTGTTTTTCCTTCATGCTTTTCCTCTCTCAACCACTTATACTTAGTTTTCCACTGATCACGAAACTCTCTTTTTACTTTCATTTTTCTTTTCTTTTGGGTGCTAGGTTCTCCGTGGTGAAATTCTTCATCCCTTTTTTCATTATGCTACAAGATATCATATTCTTAATTATGCCCCAAGACATCTAAATCTTCATTTAGATCAAAATCATGATATTCTTTATCAGGCAATGAAGCTTGAGATGTATTAGACCATCCAAAAAAAAATTGATAGAAAGTTGATTCCCTTTTTTTGAAGTCATTTTTGATATATAATACCTATATAATAAAAATAAAGTATTTAGTATATATGAATTTCATCTCATCAACTAAAACCATATTAAAAAAAAAAAAATCTTGCACTGGTGCGCTGCTGAAAATCCCAAACGCTAAAAATAAATCTAAATAAATCATTTAATAAAATTATAAAAATACATCTTTAACAAATTCAATTAACTAATCCAACAAATGAAATTTTACAACAAAAATCCAAAACTAAACAATATAACAGAGCTGTTACAAGGACATTTATCCAATTCACCAAAAATGATATAACAAACTTTTACATGAATTGATATAACAAACTTTTACATATACAATTTATTACAGTGAGAAATTTAACTCACCATATTTCACAAAAAGTTTAACAATTTAAATAGCACTTCTATTCTAAATACATTCAGAATTCAACAACATATTAATTGATTCAGCATTCTGTCATTGTCTTATTTACAATTTTGGAATTTTGAAACAGAAGATTTCATTTATGGCCAACCAGAAAGAAACTAAAAAAAATCAGAGACTAATATTACACTAAAAGCAGACGGACAACAACAATAAGCTAACCTTCACAAAGACACTCATCCAACTTGGGTCCATGTGAACACATGTGCGCACTATCTATTCCATGATTGGGCATTCTGGATCTCTCGGACAACAATCTTATAGGAAGCATTCCGGCAAGCATTTTTCAGTTAAAGAATTTAAGCGAATTGCTTGTTTTGTCTAATGATCTAACTGGCTCTCTGTCTCCTGAGATTGGAAGTTGTGTTGCTTTGGTTCGCTTCCACCTTTGCAATAACAGATTAAGCGACGCTATACCAACGGAGATTGGAAAGCTGAAGAATCTCCAGTTTCTGGACCTGAGCAACAATCATTTTTTAGGACCGATTCCTTCAGATATTGGAGATTGCATTGAACTCCAGTCTTTGCATCTTCAAACAAATCGGCTTATTGGGACCTTGCCTGGCACTATTGGCTTACTGACTAGTCTACAGATAGTGGACATATCTATGAACAAGCTCACGGGTCCAATTCCAATTCTCGCTGCAGCGTGTGAAAATCGAGCAAGTTCTCTAAATAAGCTCACTATGAATGGCAATGAATTAAGCGGGGCCATTCCCAAAGGGCTCCGCCTGTGCAAAAAGTTGCAATTACTAGATCTGAGCAATAACAAGCTAACGAGTAGCATCCCTCCTGAACTAGGGAGTATACAGGGACTGGACATAGAATTGAACTTGAGCTGGAATTATCTGTCTAGATCCATACCGTGGGAAATTTCAGGACTTACTAAGCTTGCAGCTATGGATCTCTCTCACAACAAACTCTCTGGGAACTTGACTGTTTTGGGCTAGCTTGAAAATCTAGTGTCTTTAAATGTATCTTTCAATAATTTCATTGGGTCACTTCTTAGATTAGTTTCTCATAGATTACACTAAAAGCAGACGGACAACAGCAATAAGCTAACCTTCACAAAGACACTCATCCAACTTGGGTCCATGTGAACACATGTGCGCACTATCTATTCCATGATTGGGCGTGGAGGATTGATTGATGTTACTTAGGCGTGCGCCGGGAACGTGCTTGGGGTCATGATAAGCAGCAACATTCCCATCGGTTCGATATGGGAAAATCAACACGCGCACACTTTGCATTTTGGTCCTATCTCCACAAGGACTATAACCGCGCACGAAACTTTTTCAATCGCAGAGCACTGTTACTACTTTTGATCATCGATTAATGTAGACATTCAATTTCCCATTCTTTCAATGGGAAAACTTTGAATCTCATTAATTTTTTGTGACAATAGTAATTTGGGTGGATTTAGCAATCATCGGAGGGTTTGAATCTCATTAATTTTTTGAGACTGTAGTAATTTGGATGGATTTAGCAATCATGGGAGGGTTTGAATCTCATTAATTTTTCGAGGTTGTAGTAATTTGGATGGATTTAGCAATCGTGGGAGGATGGGAAAATTTAACTTAATTTTCAAATTAGTAGTAGGGTAGTCTTGTTAGTATTATTGGTTGATATTTTCAAATATATGTTTATCATTACTATTATTTAAAGGAAATCATGTTCCCTAGAATTATAGTCACATTTCCTGGAACTACTCAGGGATAGTTAAAGAAAACCATGTCTTTTGGAACTACTCATTGATGGTCGGTAAAGGGCAAGCTTACTCACTAATGGTCCATAGAGGGCAAGCTTCCTCATTGATGACAAAAAAACCATATCTCTTGGAACTGCTCATTGATGATCCATTAAAAACTAAACTTACTCATTGATAATCAGTAAGAGAGTAATTTTACCCTCTTCCTAAAGACACCTGTAAAATTATCCAAAAATCTTTAATACAATAATGTGATTGTCGTATAGCCAATCTTCATTCTTTTTCTTTTGCTCGAAAAGTTTTCTGTGGTTCAAATCCTTTGTCCATGAAAGGCTGTGAGTTGGAATAAAAAATAGATTCCGTGTAAAGTATATGCAAAGAAAATGAAAGGAGGAGCGTTGAGTGGGGCAAAGGGGCGTTGTCTATGTTCATGTTTCTAACATCCTGTAAATCTTGTGAGCTCTTTACCTATAGCCACCAGTTAGCATGGGATTAGTTTGTATGGGTAGATATTTTAAATCAAATTTTTAAATAAATTAAAAGATTAATTAATTTAATATTCTGCCTTGGGTAGAATCGTAGATGGGATTATTTTGTATGGGTAGATGTCTTAAATTAAATATTTAAATAAATTAAAAGATTAATTAATTTAATGTTTAAATTTTCTGGAGAGGTCATTTATAAGTTTTTATTGTAGGAAGATACAAGAAAGTCTTTTTATTAATTTTTTATTTTTGTCTCTCAAATTTTCGTGTTTGGAATCGTTTTACAAATAATCTTACCCACTAGTGTCGAACAAATCTACCCATTATTGGATCGATGTTATCCTGGAAAATCAGAATACAGAAAGTTCCAAAGTTATTTTGGTAGTAAGGGCTTTTTTAAATTACATTTGATGAATATTAGGTCAAAAGTTTTGGTTAATTAAAGTCTTACTAAAATTTAAGATTTGCGCAGAGTGTAGTGACGTTGTTAAAAATCTTAATCTAATTCTAAGTCAATTTTAGTCTTCAGAATTCGATTATTAGAAACTTTTTGTTTTGATTCATTGGATATTCACCACATAAAAATAAAATTATTATAAAATTAGATGATTCCATAATATTCCCTTCAGATTTGTATGGCCATGATTCAGCCTTTCTGAAATCAACACAAGTAGGTCCCCGGTGGGCCGGTCCCATTCATATTTGTCTTGGCATGACTAAGCCTCTCTGAAATCAGCCCCACTCGAACACTGGGGTACAGATAATCAATCATGAGCCTTCACTTTCAAAACAGTTATTTTTGACGGAACTCCAGTAATGTTAATCATTAACTTTCATGGAATCTAATACTGAATGGGACTAATAAATCGATTAACCCGTAAGACGAAACAATTTTTTTTAAGGAAATCTAGATCTGAATAATTCACCATATTAAGACATTAATTAAAGTCGTGAACAAACCCTCGTGGATCCCATGCAATATACTTAGAACTGGACATTTACCGACCGCAACGGTAAAAGCTTGAAAAACCGATTTAACATTTAAAATGGGACCACGGAAGCCTACCCACCAGTATCAAACTATCTGTATTTAACATACCAGATATTTTCACTGGCAAACAAAGACTTTGAGAGTTTACAACCGGGCCACCAGTATCAAACTGTCTGTATTTAACATACCAGATATTTTTGCTGGCAAACAAAGACTTTGAGAGTTTACATGCCAAATATTTTCTTTGGCAAACAAAGACTTTGAGAGTTGACTGGGCGAAAGGGACGTTATTTGTTTTCAGAGAGGCTAACATCCGCTCAACCCCAGAGGATCGTTGTCGGTGTTCACAAACTCCTCTCAACCCCACAGGATGTGATTAAGTTTGAATAAAGTTATTTAACAATACCACTGAAAGAGCAATGCTGTCTATTGGAATTAAAGCAAACCACATCCAAAAAAATAAAATGTGGCACCACGCAATTATATCATCCATGAATCACTTCAAGAAATTACCAGCTATAACAGTGTAATTGTTATTTGTACAGAGAGAGAGGGAGGGATTTCAAAAACCTGGCAACACAAAATTTAAGTTGGGCACTGCTCTTCCGCCACGGCGAATCGGCGATGTATATAAACTGATGACAGAAGCAGAAAACTCAACAGAAATCGCACCAGACACACGACCAGAACTCTGTTGGGGACCAGGGTTGATGTTGGTTTTAACTGTGTAGCGTCTCTGGTGCAAAAGTATAGTTGACGACTCGGCCCTCGCCGCTCGAGGATACATTCCGAGAATTGTATTTTTTAATGAAAATCCAACTGAGCACGCTTCCATGTCAAGGATCGCCGATTCGCCTTGTAACTTGTTACTTTCCATATCTTAGACACGCGGTAGTCTGGTACAGTGGTAAGTTTACAGTGTTAAATGCTCAAACGCTAAACCCGAATGCGAATTTAATGCAAAATCCGCAGATCTGATAGCCATCCGATCACTGTCCTTTATCAGTAAACACTAAACTTGCAAGTTGCCTATTGCCTCGGCCGAAAATTATAAGGTTACAGATCCAGTCACAAACAATTATTCAACAATCCAGTCGCCGACTCGCCACATTGTAACTTACAGCGTACATGTATAAAAAAATATATGACATAAGGTTAAATATATAATATATAAAATTATAATTTTTTTTTTTAACTTTTAATTTTTAAACATGCCCGTCAATATGACGTTTTTGAAAATTAATGGCAAGTTGCCCATGACGTGGAAATTTAAAACTAAAACGTATTTTACAGGTAAAAAAGAGAAATACGGGCATACGGGCGTCAAATTTAACCCCTGATGTCAAGGATTGCCGATTCGCCTTGTAACTTGTTACTTTCCATATCTTGGACACACGGTAGTCTGGTACAGTGGTAAGTTTACAGTGGTAAATGCTCAAGCGCTAAACCCGAATGCGAATTGAATGCAAAATCCACAGATCTGATAGCCATCCGATCACTGTCCTTTATCAATAAACGCTAAACTTGCAAGTTGCCTATTGCCTCGGCCAGAGATTATAAGGTTACAGATCCAGTGACAAACAATTATTCAACAATCCAGTCGCCGACTCGCCACATTGTAACTTACAGCGTACAGGTATAAAAATACATGACATAAGGTAAATATATATATATATAAAATTATAAAAAAAAAAATTAACTTTTAATTTTTAAACTTGCCCGTCAATATGACGTTTTTGAAAATTAATGGCAAGTTACCCATGACATGGAAATTTAAAACTAAAACGTATTTTACGGATAAAAAAAAAGAAATACAAACATACCGGCGTCAAATTTAACCCATAAGATTACGTGATAAAATCCATTAACTCTTTTTGGTATTGAGCTAATCAACCTCGATCTAACATATTCATCATTGACTTTGAATTTCCAGTGGTGAAAATCCTTTATATGAAGTTTTTGAAGTAATGACGAACATTGATTGACTTTCCGAAATGTGGTAAGAATTATTTCCAAACAATTTCAATAGCATCACAACCTTTCCTGAGGTGAGACCACGGATGGAATTTGACGAGCAAAATCCTTGTCATAACGCGTTTTACCCGTATTTAACGTTTAAAATTATCTTGTATTTGTTTTTTCTAACGTGCTTGAAACACATAAAAACATATTTTTGACGTTTAACTATTTTTCAAAACCTCCTTACCGTCATTTATATTCACTGTTTACGTACTATTACGCCCATTTATTTTCACTTGTTCTTTCCACATACTAGTACGCCCATTTATTTTCACTTGTTTTTTCCACCTGTGTTCCAGTGCCGAATGCTCCAGGCCATGCGGCGTTGGCATGTTGGCGTTTATTTGGAACTTGGAAGCTACGCCCGAATGGTAGCGGTCTGATTTCATTAGCATTTGTACGTCAATCGTGCAGCTTTTAAGGGTAAATTAATTTTATTTTAATAGCAGGTCACTCATATAATTTCTCATTTTACTTGAACAACTTTCATATTACTCTCAGAACTGTCGTCGTTTTTGTAATGAAATACATTCTGCAGATATTTGTGGTTATTGCTGGAGGCAAAGCAACTCCTTTGATGTTTAATATGTTTTCTGGTGTTTGATATGATTTGGGTTTTGGAGAGCACTAGCAGGCCTTGGATATGATTGGGGTGATTTGGGTTTTGATGATCAGAGAAGATAGGGAGGCCAGAAATAAGAGGACTCAGTGAAAGAAACGACCAGAAATACAAATACAATGGGGTTTGATATGATTTGCATTTTAACGAGCAGTATGGGCGACGCGAGGAAAAGAAGCTGGACAGCAAAGCAGTCAAGAAATTAGTGAAAACGAATACCTTGGTAACTGAAATCTACACGCAGAGGCACAATCTACATGGGCTCTGAAATCGACACGCAGAGGCACAATCTACACGGGCTATAACTGTACAACATATGCTTGACTCCCACGGTGGAATAAACCAGAAAACAAAGTCGCAGAGGATTCAACACTGATCCAAATTATGCCGATTCATGGTGGTGCCCTTTCCTTCCCTGCGGGTCGCAGCCTTCACCTTTGTGGGTGGTGCTTTTGCTGGCAATTCTCTTGCATGGTCTCTCATTAAGTCAACTATATGCAGGGTTATTAGATAGAGAAAAAAGGTCTCTATCAACAAGGAGTTTTAGGGTCCTCCAGAGTCCAGACAGTCAACAGAGGAAAGGGATTCGCCTCAGCCTGATAATCTGCGTCCGCCATTCACAACACTTGAGAAATCTACAAGTACTCAGCCCAAATACAACTTATTAGCATCCAGGTTAGCTTTCCCTTTAAACCATGAAACTCATTAATACATAACGAACTATAATGTTTGCATAATACATTTAAGCACGAAATACAATGTTTACAGAATTTTGTTGTCCGTTGCTAGAAACCTCCCATTTAAGTGGTTTAATTTGAAATGGATTGTTAAAATCAATATGGTTTAATTCAAAAGATTAAAATCTCATTCGATGAGGGCTGAATACCAATGCATCAAACTTTAAAAATAAACTTCAAAAATAAGTTAATTCGATTGCGTTATGCCATTTTCTAAGAAAATGACTAATGGTCTACGGTACATGAGTGAAAACAACATTGAACTTAGGCATATCAAATCAACATGAAGAGGATCTTATGGCCCAATAATCGCTTAGCGAACGTGTAATGCCAACCATGGGAATTAACCGAACAACCTCTCATCCACCGTGGGAGCGCTCTCTGTTGCTCTCGGAAATGATTTATGGACAACAAAGCCTTGCATACGGGTGAAGTCAGTTTTGAGATGACCGACATTTTCCCATCTCAATGATATCCTTCATTTTCCGGATGACCACCAATGATAGGGCCTGTAACATTGGCTGCCGCTACGTTGGCTACCGTTCCAATTCCAAAAGCCGCTGCCATAGAGAAAATATATGTAGATAAAAGCAAAAGACGACATAGCTTCTCTCCGTTTTGCACATATATCTAATCCCCTCTTTGTTTGTCATGCATAGTTTTGATTGTGTTGCTTTCATTATTTTTGGAGCAATGGAATTTAGAAACTTGTAAGTTGTGACATTAGTTTGGTATAATTAGATATTGGAGTAAACCATCATTTTGAATACTATGCATATATATCAATTAATAATTTGTTGTCAAATGCATTCCTCTTATTGGATGGATCTGAAAACTAGAATTTGGTGGTATTAAGAGTGCCATATATTTCTATTTTATATCAAACCTTGTATTAGAAAATGTCAAAAATTATCTACAAATTTGCATGGAACTTAGTCTTCTTGGGAATCAAAAATTATCTACAAATTTGCATGGAACTTAGTCTTCTTGGGAATCTAAATATTCAGGTGGAATAATATAAATTGTTGTTTTTAAATGATACTTTAAAGATATGCAATGGATAATTATCAAGTACTTTACCTACAACTTATTATATATTTTCAATAGGCAAAATAAACATGTTTCAAATGTCCAACACCTTTTGTTGAAACCTCCACAATTATAGTTGTCAAAGTATTATAATTTAAATATATTTAACTTTTCATAAATATGTCTACAAGTTAGATTAAAGGGTATAATCTCTAAATAATACACCAAGGTGAAAATGATTTTTCAATTTTCAATGAAATTATTTTCCCTAAAAAATAATCTAGTTAGATACTATATGGAGCCATTTTAGAGTGAGTTTGTTATGATTTTATTTAATGTTACTTTCATACACATTGGCTTTGTTATATATGTATATATGGGTTTAGTTGTTTACATATATTATGTCAATTTTACTAAATTTTGGTGATATATAGAAGGAAGGATATGATAAGAGCATGTTTTTATCACATCTAACACTTATAGGGGTTTGCTCTCTCAGAATGTAATAATGGAGGAAATCACAACATAATCCTATAACATGATGTTATAAATTTATTCTTTTAATTTTTAAAAAGTTCAAATACTATGCATTCAATCTTGTTAATATTAAAGTATATCCCATGATCCAAAACATGCTAAAATAAATATGGTAAAACGTATACTTTATCTTTAGATATAATAATATATATTAGATTATGTAAATCATAACATAAACCATATTAATTAACTTACTTTTGAGTTTTTATTGATAACATTCTATAGTTTTACTAGGTTTGTCATCTTATATGTCCCATAAATCTCCTTAGTGATATCTCCTATATACAAATGCTATGGCATGTCTGATCAACCACATTTGATTTCAGGTTCCGAAGATTTTATTCCGAGTGTTCCATGCAATTTCAAATCAAAATACAAGATTTAACAAGTCATTTGTGTGTTATGGTCTTTTTGTTTTGTTCCTTGTGATAAATATGTGACAATTTTAAAATTATGTTATTGAAAGGTAATTTTTTAATCGAGTCTTTATTGGCAAAGGGTTAATTTATTATGAGAACATCACTCTTGAAGAGCAAAATTTTATACAAAACGTTTCTTGATGGGAAGCATGAGGACCCAAAACATAAAAAAAAAAATATATGACGGGTAAAGAAAATCCAAATTCCAACCTTGGGTGAGATTAATCTGAATGTAATAAGATTAAGCTACATCTTCGCCTAACATATTGAATAAAGTATTGTATTATTGTTAAACGTCTAATCATTTCCAAGCCATATACAAGAATACACATTGCTCAACATAAAAACAAAGGAGGTAAAAAAATTTATTGATGGGCTACCTAACTAAACTAACACTTCCAACAATATTTACAACCGAAGCATACAAACCATATAAAGTTTTATGATAGTATATTGTAGGGCACTGGTCCTGCCCTGCAATACAACCCGAGCACAATATCTTACAGGGTCATAATGGTGTACATCCATAACTCATATTGCTTTACTCATTTGCTTTTCGCAATCCATACTCCTTATGCTGCACCTCTATGTTGCTCCACGACCATTAGATTCCATTAGTTATTATGCCCATAACAAAGCTTCCAAATTTTTTATTTTTTTTTAAATAAAAATGTATAGATGGTTCACAGCTAATAATTCAATAATATTCTTACACAATTTAATTCAATAATATTTTTATACAATCTAATCGATGAAATCAAAGGTTTTTAAATTATTTATTCTTTTCAAAATTTATGTAGTGTGTTTGCTACCTCCACTCTTTCCTCATGTTACAAATTTTCAACATTACATGAAATAAATCACTCATAAATAAAATGGAAGATAACTATTTCGATAGATATGGATGTTTACCATCCATTCAATTTATATGGTTGTGCTAATATATATGCACTCACCTCTCCACATGAGCAGTGTCATACAAAATGTGTAACAAGCCCATTGTTCCAACTCCCCTTCACATGCATTACTTCAATCAGGTCACCTTGTTTATGTCATCTACTTACACGTGTGTGTGTCCTTCTATCTACATGTGTGTGTCATTTGTCAAGCATTCTTCATCCATGTAATGTCATACTGAAGCACAATAATGTGCCATCATGCCACACTTATGCACATCATCCCCAAATTTTCCTAGTAAGCATATTAGTCATGCACTGAGCTTAGTCCATCAGCTGGAATATCTTGTTCCATTTCATTTTGTGCAGTAATGTGCCCAAGCTTGCCACCATGAGTCTTACAACCTTCACTGCCCCAAGTCATTGTTGTCCTCAACAATCATGGTGCATGCACTCCATGGTGCTTCTTCTCAAATTGACAAATATTTTGACCCTGTTGCCATAACGTTTCATGAGACACTTCCCTTCTGACAAATGAAATACCCATTGATTCGTAAATTGTTCCACTGGATAGTTCGTCACAACAAATCTAATGAAATTATACTTAAAATATGAAATCTACACTATGAACATTAACTTCTCCTTAGATTTCTACATTCATTCATTATTGTGTTATGCTTATGCATGCCTATAGATGAAACATGTAGAAAATAGAGAATAACAAAATAAAACTCAGAAATCAGAATTGATACAAGAAATAACTTGGGAAACCCTTTTGAGGGAAAACACAGTGGGAAAGTGAGGTTTCTTTGCTCTCTTTCTCTGAACGAAAAATGGATGTAAGTGCAAATAAGTTAGACCTATGGCCCAGGAGTTATAGTGCACAAACCCTTTCTATTTTCTCTATCCTTATCCACTCTTAGCTACTCTACTAATCTATGGAACAAAATTCACTTGAGCATAATGAAACTTATTTTCCTCCTAGTGGTCTGGTTATAAACAATAACCTACTAGTGGTTAAGTTTGACCCCTTCAACTCTTAACTGGAGTTACAATATTAAATTTTATAGAGTCTTCTTCATCATGATCATGTGGCTATCCCATTTTCATGAATAATGGGGTTTATGTGGCATTCTCCCAAATCACGATGTCAAAACAAGAAGGACACCTTCTCGGTGGCATAACTTTTGCATATGGACTCTAATTGATATAGTTCTTGCGTTGTTGCAAATATATCTGTGTATAATAGTGTTAGGGTGTGTGGTGCATAAGATGAGAACATTTAAATGAGAAATTTTAATATGGTGTAACCATAATTGAATCTAATATGGTAAAAATAACTAGCTACAGTTGGCCGAAAAGGGTTGAAGTCTGAATGGTCGTGGGTGGAGTCACAAGATGAACTTTTATGGAAACAACTATAGCCCTAATATATGTGGCTTGAAATGTCATGTCACCCACCAATCACATTTGATGGGTTGACAAATCCATTGGATGGGTCGACTTGGTATAAGTTGTGTCTATGAGTTGGCACCATTTGTCGAGGCAACATGACAATGATAATGGATTGATATTCTACCAATCACTGAATAAACAAACCCATTAGATAGGTGGACTTGGAATTAGAAGTGTATATAAGTTGGAACCATTGGTCGGGACAACTTGATAGTAGCGATGGAGTAATATTAAACCAGTCGCGGGTTGAATGAATCCATTAACACATTGGATGGGCTGACTTGGCATTTGTAGTGTATATAAGTTGGCACCATTGGTAGGGCCAACTTGGAAGTAGTAGTGGAGTAATATTAAACAATTCATGAGCTTGGTGAATCCATCAGCATGTTAGGCATGTTGACTTGTATTGGAGGTGGGGTTATTGGTTGGGACAACCTGGTAATTAAAATGGTTTAATATTAAATTGGTTAAGGGGTCAATGAATCCTTCATATGATGATGCAGTCTACTTGCAATGGTAATCGATTAATATATTGGTATTATATTTGACCAATCATGGAGTTGAATCCTTGTGCCCCTCATGGTGATTGAAGTTTGAAAATAAAAAAAGGAATTTGGGGGCGAGACATCGCAAGTCTCACTGTGTACTCCACTTAGTATCTGGTTCATGTTTTGTGCATTGAGACCCAAGTTTGAGTCTCGACAACTGTCAGGTTGGAAAGTTTTTTTATTATTTATAGTTTGCATTTTTGTATAACTTTTAAGTGCAGTGTTCATTTTTTTGTGATTGGGGTTGTTAATGGATGTAGGAAAATTCACAGACATGAGTTTTGATATCGATGTTTCAAATCGACTATCTAGGTCCATTATCAAGTTATGAAAAAAATGTGAAGAGCAGAAGAGGAATATATAGTGGATACTTTAAGTTTAGAAACCATAGGCTGACTAAGGCTAATTATATATAAATACAGGTTGTATAGTAATATTAACTTTATATATTATATATATATATATATATATATAAATATATAGTATATATATATATATATTATATATATATAATATATATATATATAAAATGGTATTAATGAATAATAAATATGAACCTAGATCGCAGCAAATAAAAATTTAGGTTCTTATATATAATATTACGTAATAATTAAGATTATATGTATATAACAATGCAAATATGTTTCTACTTAAAGTGGAAGATATTAAGTTAATATTATATAAATCGCATGCGCATGTGTGTGTGCACACACCCGTGCGTGTGTGCGTGCGTACATAGTGTGTATGTGTGTGGTGGGTGTGTGTGTGTGTGTGTGTGTGTGTGTGTGTGTGTGTGTGTGCATGTGCATGTGTGTTTGAATTTGTAGAACCCTTAATTCAATCTATTGGTTTGTATGATTTTTAGGGGTTTCTGGGCTTATTATTAGTCCAAATTGGATTTCAAAATATGCTTGAAGGTCAATGTTATGATCAGAGCTCAGAGATGGACATTTCTAAAATCATGAAGATCCTTATAGATGTATCCTTGATGACAAAAATCTCAGTTATGAACAAAATCTCAGTTATATGTTTTGAGGACTTATGAGCATGTTGCAGTGGTTTTGAGTTTGTGGTAAAAGAAGGATCCAAGATGAGTCATATGTGACCAAATTGATGAACATGTTAAATCAGGGTTCTTGATAGTGTGACAAGGCATTGAAAAGAGTACAACAACAATAGGTTACTCAATTTGAAGATTTGTATTATATGAAGAGCAAGTGGACCCAGTTTGAATGATTTTTAAAATAGGTCCATAAGAGGTTGATGAAGCAGGTGGGTTCCTCCACTAAATTTGGAGCATCATTAAGGCTGGAGCCTAGAGTAGGTCATAGCTTGCTTTTCATCAAGGTTGGAGCCTCAATCAAGTTGGAGCATTCTCATCACTGAAGTTGGAGCCTAGAGTAGGTCAAAGCTTGCTCATCATTAAGGTTGGTGCTTCAATCAAGTTGTAGCCTACAATGAGTTATTGTTTGCATGTTTTTGACATTGGTTCCTCAATTAGGTTGTAGCCTATCACAAGTAGTAGCTTGCATATTTTTGGGGTGTGTTCCTCCAACAGGTGGAAACCTACAAATCTATGTGATGAATTGAAGCATAAGAAGAATATGAATTTGTGGTTTTCTCCATTATGGGTTTCCATGTATAAGCTCATGACTCTTTGTGATTGAAGTGATGACTTCTCAATGTGTCATTAATGTGATGGTAGCTTTATGATGCATTGTTCTATTTTTTGATACACTGCATATGGTTATTGTTCACTGCAGTATAATTGTTTGTTAAAGAAGAATTATGAAATGGTAAAATTGCTCTCAAATTGATTCACCCACCTCTCAGTGTGATCTTTGGTCCAACAAAAGGAATAACTTCTTACTTTAAAAAGAACAGTTTTCCTTACATTAGGGTTCATAGGATAAACACTTTCAATTAATACACATGGACAGAGATTTCAAATATTAATGATAATAATATTTATATATCAATATGTCATTTTGTACCTATCAATTCTACCTTTTATTTTTTTTTAAAAGCATAGATATCAAATCTCCTCACAATGGCCTAATATAGGATCTAATCAGCATGCTAGATACAGTCGAATAATAGGCAGGATGTAGTATTGGTTTTCCATTCATAGCTGAATCAGAGAAAAAATCAACTTTTGCCTCCTCAATGCTTCCCAAGTTTTCCATGGCAAAATATTCACATCCAACCCAAGATCTAGCATTCTTATTAGATTGGATAAGATCAAGAGAGCATGATCTATAAAAAGGGAAAAATATGAACAAATCAGGTTTCTACAAGATCAAGCTGTTGTTAGTGGAAGGATTTAGTTGTTTGAGAAGTTAGAGTTCTATTGAGTTAGCGTTGTGTAATGACTTGTTAGAGTATGAGTCTCCTCTCTCCCTAAAGTGTTTTTTATGTTTCTGGAATGTAATGCAGTCCATAGTATTAAGATCTCGCAAGCATGTGTGAGTTTTTGGTGTAATTTCTTTAGCTAATGAATAAAGGAGTCGCTACGGGAATGATCTATGATTTGATGGTTGATAATTATATGTCCCATTTAAAATTTTAATTTTCTTTGCATGGTTATTTTATTATATTTAGCGATGAATGTTTAATTTGCATGTCATCTCTGTTGCACTGATTAATGGAATGTTTAGATCAGATACATACTATGATGGTTAAAACTTCTTCACCGCCATTCTAGATACCTTATCTCTCATTGTTTCAGCATGCCTTGGGTGAGACGCTCCTTCTTCCTCAAAGAGGAGTGAAAATGCCAACAATAAGCTAGACTTTGATAATACTTTTTTATGACAACCTAGGTTTGAACCTTGGGTCTTTGATGTTTAAATTTTACACCAACATAAATGAAGAAATATCCTCTTGTTGGGAGAATATAATTCTATAATAAAAAATGATCAACCTATTATTTTAACCAATAGCTCCAAACATAAGCTTCTATGGCTGATAACAACTTTGTTTTAGTTAGCATATATAAAAGAAACTCTAAAGAATTGTTTGAGAATTTGTTTGGTATTGAGCTAATCAACCTATATAGTTCTCAACATCTAACTATTTGAAATTGTCTAATGAATTGGTTGAAATCCAATTAGATGACATGTATTCATAGACCCAATAATAGTGACATGGATTATGTGATATCTAATATCTATGTATAAAACCAAATAGTGAATTTTGACATAATAAATGGCCATGAAAATGAATTTGATCATAGACCTAAATTAATCATAACACTAAACATTTTCATGCATAAAAGCCCCATTGAAGTGAACTTTATAACCAAAAAGCACTTGATCTTAGAGAAATATAAAGCTAATTTCTAGGATTCAAATGATGAATTAACTATCCTATAAAATAATAACAATATGCAATGCCTCTATCATGTCTTTTCATCAACCCACTCTACTTCCACTAACACATTCTTTATGGAGGTGTTTAAAAGGAAAATAAAATTACTATGATTAAGAGTGTAAAATTGTTATAATAATCACTATGGATGGTTCTAATGAGTCCTTAAATTGTGATAAGATAAGTAGGTTCAAATCCCTTAATAAAAGAATAAAATGACACGATATTAATAGAAAAAAAGAGAATCATTTGCACATATATAAACTATATCTTAAAAATTCTAGAGGTAAGTTCTTACTCTTAAATTAAAGACAACAATTTTATTCTCTTGAGGGTTTGGAATTCTTACCTAAAAAATATTAATTATATTCCCTAATGTTATAGAAAATATTTAAACCCTTTCTATAGAAGAATAATTCTTTTCTATGGAAGACATAATTCAAGGTTGAATGTCCTACAAAAGACAAAGTTAAGAACATTGAAGGCTTACAAGAAGAAATTTTAAAAATTGAAGGTCCTATGCTCATCCCTTATATCCACAAGCTCTTTAATTTAGCAATATTGCAAATTGTTCCTAAACCTTGTATTCAAATGATCCATGTACCTATTTTTTAAAAGTGGGAATAAAAAGACTCTCTCCAATGATATGAACATTATGGTTAACCCAAATTTGTCCAAATTATATGGAATTAATTTGGAAATGAAGATCAAACTGATGCTAGGGAGCCACAACAAAATTAACCAAATGCCACACAATATTTGGGAGCCATCAAATCAATAACGGACAGCCTTATTATACTTAGGGCAATTAAAAAGAAGTTTCATGGTAATAAAAAAAAAAATCTCATATGCTATTTCATTAACTTTAGAAATTTTTTGACACAATGCCTACGACAACCTTCGGAATAGATTAGAAGACATAAAAGTTATTTTTAAGTTAAGATGTATTTAGATAAGGTTATACAAGAATGTTATTTTCAAATATATGATTTTGAGGGATTATTAGAATAAAATAATTGTAATATAGGAGTTAAGAAAGGTTGTCTCTTGCCCCTACTCATTTAAGCACATAAATTATCAATTTAGAAGGTTGTTTGAAAGAATTAGTTTGTGTTTCCTTGAATATAGATAACATACTCATGTTCTTTCAACTTTAAAATGATGATGTTTTTCTTATGGAAAGGAACCCCTATAATCTGGGCAAGCAACTAAAAATTATCAAGGATTTGTGCTCTAGTTCAAGTATGACTATTAACACTAACAAAATGAATGGTTATGATAATTAAATACAAAATAACACCTACACTAATTGCATGTATAACAACAACCACTTGGGAAAAAGTGAGTTCATATAGATATCTCATAATTAATTTGTATTACAAGCTTAAAAATAAATTTATCATTTAGAAAAATATAAATAGAGGGTGGACAAATGATTATGAATTTAAAAAAATTGTAAATACTAGACCGTTGGATATAGGATAAGAAGACACCTTTTTAAAGACTAATATCATTTTGTTATCTTATATAATTGCAAAATTTGGGGCTATAACATCTCCAGAGAATGTTGGAGGAAGATAGAGAATATTGAAAGATATTTTATAATGTATAATATTAAAATCAATGGTGATGCACCCTATTCTATTCTCCTCATAGAAGCAACCCTTTCTCCCATTGAGAACATGGATACAACTAGATACCTAATGTAAAATAAAAGGCAAGAGGTTCCTAATGTTACTTCAAACTATAGTCAAAACCACCTATGCACTTAATGGGCATGGCATAAAGAAGTCATGTGTTGGATAAATCATTAGGATTAATACCATAGGTAACTATGTATAAGAATGATAATACTAAAAATAATATTATGTATAAATTTAAGGAGAAGTTACCATGTGGTAAAGAATCAAAGAGAGCAAAATTGAGATACTATAGGAGGCACCCAACTCTAATCCAAAAATTCAAATGTATCTTTGTGTTTTTGACAAAAGAAGAAAATTAACATTGCTAAAATAAGAAAAAACTAATGTTAGCTCCATATTAAACTAAAAATAATAGGAAGACAAATTTAAATTGAGAATGAAACCTACATCTCTCAGGTGAGGAGCACCTGAGACTACCACATTGTTGCTTTCCCTGATTAGAGAAATCACACATACAAAAGTATAATGGTTACATTTTGTTCGGGAGATCACAACAATCTCCTAGAAATTAGGATCTAAATCTAAAATTAGAAAACAATCAAAATGATCAAAAGAACCTTTCTCCATTACTTCCAAGTTTCCCCCTTAATGGAGAAAGGATTAATATCCACACCTAAGATCTCCATAAACAATTCAAATTTCATCTTCCCAAGGGACTTTGTGAAAATATCAGTAGCATTTTCACAAGATTACAATATTCAATAAAAAATTCCTTAAATTGTGTCTTTTCTCTAATCAAGTGAAATTGAGCATCAACATGCTTTGTCCTTGCACGAAAAATTGGATCATTTTCCAACTTGATTGAGCTCTGGTTCTCACATTTGATAACTATAACCTTCTTTTATTCTTCTCCAACATCTTGAAGAAGCCTCCTCAACCAAAAAACTTCACAAGTTGATGCACACAAATCTTTATACTCTACCTATGTGAATGAAAAATATACAATAGACTACTTCTTGCTGATCCATGAAGCAATCTCAGATCCAATATTGAATGCATAACTTACAGTAGATCTTTTATCATATGAATTACAAGCCTAATCCTAATCTAAATAACCTATAGTTCAACATCAAATGAATCAGTATACTTAAGACCAAAATCAATTGTTTCTTTACTTGAGTACTTCTTTTGCTGCTTTCCAATGGCTTTCTAGAGGTGTCGTCGTAAATTGACTTAACACACTAACATAGTATGCTAAATTAGGTCTGGTTGTAGTAAGATAATTCAAGCTTCCCACTAGTTTTCTATACAATGGACCATCTAACTCTTTTAAGCCATCATCATAATGAATATTCACATTCTATTGCATTGGAGTATAGACAACTTTGCACTAATCCATTTTAAACCTTTTAAGAACTTCTCTGACATACTTACCATGAGTAACAAAAGTCTGATCAACATCTCTCCACACTTCAAGACCTAGACAATAATGTAACTCAAGATCTTTCATTTCAAATACTTGTGACATTTGCGCCTTGATTTCATCAATTAGTTTGACTGAATTTCCTATAATAATTAGGTCACAAACATAAAAAGAAATTAGTACTACATGCCCCTTTGCATCAAACTTTGTATACAAATTTGGATCACTTTGACTCCTCATAAAACCCTATTGAAGAAAGAAGGAATCAATATTCTCATACCATGCCCTACATGGCTGCTTTAGCCCATATAAGGGTTTATTTAATCTACAAACTAAAGTTTCCTGCCCCTTTTTCACAAACCCTTCAGGTTGTGTCAAATACACCTCCTCCTTTAAATCACCATTCAGAAAAGCATATTTTACTTCTAGTTGGTGCAAATTCCAATGGTACTTTATAGCTAATGCAATTAACATATGATAGTATTTAATTTAGTTATAGGTGCAAATGTTTCTGCATAATTGATACCCTCCTTTTTTAGTACCCTTTTTCCACCAATCTAGATTTATATTTATCTATACTACCATCTACTTTAAACTTGGGTTTGTACAACCATTTACATCCTATGTGCTCTTTTCCTTTAGGAAGTTCAGTCAATTCCCATGTTTTGTTTTCAATTATAGATTCATACTCTTCCTCCTTTCCTTTTATTCACTCTTCATGTTCAATAGCTTCATTAAAACTCATGGGTTCTATGACATTCAAAACACTAGTAATGAGAGCATAGTCCTTACACCTTTCATGTAGGTGAATATGTCAAGTAGATCTCCTTCGCACTTCACTATTTTCACCTCTATTCTTTGAAAGTACTTCTCCACTTTTGATTGGGCTCTGGCTACTGGTGAGGTCCATATCATTGGATTCTTCCTCAGGATTTTGTTGCTCACTATATTTTTCTTTTTCTTTTAATTTATTGCCTTCAACTTCAAGAAGAATTTGCCATATTTCATAATTGTTATCCTTATTGCCTTCATTTTCCTGTTCATGGAAAATTACATCTCTACTCGCAAATACTCTGTGAGTAGAAGGATAAATTTTTTTATATGCTTTAAATTTTGAACAATATCGTACAAAAATACATTTGATACTTTTAGCATCAAGTTTATTTATGTTCTCCTTTGAGATATGTGCAAAGGCCTTACACCCAAATATCTTCAATTTATGAACTGCTAGTTTAAAACAATACAAGGCTTTGAATGAGGTCTTGAAATAAAGATACCTTATTGGACTTCTATTATTTAAATAAACAACAGTACTAATGGATTCTACCCAAAAATCATTTGAGAGGTTCTTACCTTTGATCATACTTGTGCACACTCCACCAATGTTATGTTTTTCCTTTCTGCAACACCATTCTTCTGTGGAATGAAGGGTACTGTGAATTGTTGCACTATTCCATGGTCATTGTAGTACTTGATGAAGTTTCCCAATCTATATTCTTCCCCTTCATCTGAACACAATATCTTTATGAAATTTCATGTTTTCTTCTCTACCATATTTTTGAATTATTTAAAATACTAAAAAACATCACCCTTTTTCCTGAGGAAGTACACCCAAGTGTACTTGTGCAATCATAATTAAACAACATAAAATAATAGTAACCTCCTAGGGATATGGTCTACATGGGTCCACACACATCATAATGCACAATTTCTAATACATCTCTTCTTCTCTAATTAGAATTAGAGGGGAATTCATCTCTATGAATTTTTCCTAATGCATAACCTTCACAAGAAGCATATTCATTCTTTAACATAGGAAGTCTTTAACCAAACTTTGTTTATGTAACAATAATAAATCATGACAGTTGATGTGACCATACCTATGATGCCAAAGAATTTTTGTTGGCATAGTTGTATAAGTCAGTGCTTGATGACTTTTGCTGGTGACATCAAGCTTATACAGGCCTCCAACTCCGACTCCTCAAGCAATAGGTTTGCAGTGATCCAACAAATCTTTCACTATGAAATGTGTTTTAAAGAATTTAACCTTAAAATTCTAATTTGTAATTGTAGACACAAATCAAAATTTTCTTGATATCAAGCACATACATAACATTATGAATTTTCCTGACACTACCAATTGGTAAGGTCACTGGAATATCTCCATATCCCATGATCTGATGTGCACAATCATCACCAAGATAGATGCTACCACCATTGCTTATTTCCTTGAAGCTTCCATACCAGTTCTTATTGCAGGCTGTGTGGACCGAAGCTCCAAAGTCCATAAACTAAGCATTAACATTATCCATTTCAGGAGACAACGAAACATTAGACATATACAACTAAATATTTTTGAGATCAGAATTCAGGCCTTCTCCTACAAAATGACCTGAATGTATTCTGTGTTTATTATGCCTAGATTCATCACTTTTCTTCTTATAACAGTCTCTGGCTAGATGCCCACTTCTACCACAGCAAAAACATTTCATTGCAAAGTCATTTTTAACAGATGACATACCTTGATTTGATTTTGGAAATGACCTTTTATGAGATGAGCTTCCACATTTACTCACTCATCCTTATTTACCTTTCAATAATTTCTTCTTCACCACAAGTTCCAAATCTATATTTTTAGGCTTCAAGTTCTTACACCTCTATTCTTCCTCCAACAATACGCCTGTCAATTCCTCAAAGTTTGGCACTTTCTCCCTTAGGTTTGTAATAAACAATTGATAGTCCTATGACATTCCATTTAAAGTGTTTGTCACAAGATCAGTAGTAGGTAGTGATTCTCATATATCTCCCAGCTCATCTTTCAAATATTTAATTTTAGAAATAAAGGTACGAGCATATTCATTTCTATTGCATTTTAATATACACTAGCTTACTCTTCATAAATAGGACTCGATTTGTATTCCTAGTTTCTTACATCACCTTCAATGCATTTTAGATCGCATTAGAGGTATGACAATCATGAATAGAAGGAATCACATTATCTTTAACAAACATCCTTAATAATAACTTTGTTTTATTCCCCCACTTTTCCCAGTCCTGAATCGATGTAGTTGTCAATCCTACAGCAAGTTTTTCTTCTTCTCCCTTCATGATGGTACAAGTGCTATAACCTTCCAACAAAGTTTCTAGCTTGAATTTCCAGTTGACATAGTTCATGCCATCCAATTTATTTTCTTCGTTTAGGTATGGCTCCGCAAGTGGATTTTCCATCTTCTTCCAATGCCTTTGAGGGGCACTTCCCATAACATCAAATAAATTTGAATGTAAACTTAAAAATAAATAAATTAATAGAACTCAATTCATAAAAAATAAAGCCCCTTTTTAAAAATATGTCAAAGCCCTTTCACAAAAACTCCCCCTTTCTAAAAAAAATCACATAGGTGCTCCAAAAAGAAAATTTAAAGGCAGAGCCCTTTTGAGCCCACGTGCTCCAACACACTTTTCGATGGAGTAGGAATGTAGCCCTCATCCTCTTTTTGACTAGAGTTCTTGGGCTAACACTAACACATATTTTGATGGAAGAGGGGAGCACTACAACACGATATTTATGAGTTTCATAACAATATGCTTATCAACGCTCGAGCTCCCTGTTGCAGAATGTGTTGATCAAAAGGGGTTATTTCATTGGGTTAGGGGTTGACTGGCTTATCCAACGATTGGCAAAGAACCCACAACTGCACAAAATCAACTCTTCATGGCTCTGGCATGAGTCTCTAAATATCTACACCTTATCGATCATGTAACAAAAGGTCGATCGGATCTTAGCTTACCAACAATCTCCTACGTAGCTTCACATTGTAGGTCACCTCTAGATTTCCATGATCTCCACACTCTCACCTTTATGTAGTTCAGGACTCCACGGTGCACTTTCGAGCAATCTCCATGGTGCCTCCTCTCCAATTATGAAACATGCTACTCGTTATCAAATTTCAATTATAAAATAGGCGTGTGTTTACCACAGCTTCAAAAACAAACTTATGTTACTGTTGTGCTCTTCAGTTCTTCAGTCTTCACTGCAGGTACACGTAGATGAATTGACACCCTCTCTTGCAATAGGTAACAATAGATTGCTCAAGGCACAGTTAAATGCTAACCATGTTCCATGCTGACCACAACAACCACACCTCACTGGACCGCTCCACACTCACCTCCGCTGACACCAACAACACCGTGACTGAGGCCCATTTTCAAGAATTTAGAGTCAACAAATGCAAAGAAGAGAACAAATTCAAGCCAATTCTCAAGATCTAAAAACACAATAGGGTAAATATATTGATATCGGTCTAACCCCAAGCAGCCTTGTCCAACACTGAGGCTCACTAGATCGTCAACTACACAACAACCTCTCACGACTACTCTGATACCAACTAAAAACAATAGGAAGAAAATTTGAAATTGAGAATGAAACCTACAGCTCTCAAGTGAGGAGCACCTGAGGTTGCCACAATGCTGAATTCATTGATTAGAGCAATCACACATGCACAAATATAATGGTTACATTCTAATCGGGAGATCACAATAATCTCCTAGAAATTAGGATCTAAATCTAAACTTAGAAAACAATAATAATAAAAAATAAAAAACCTTTATCCATTATTTCTAAGTATTGAAACAAGTTAGTGAATGATTTTTAAAATGGCATGGGTTGGAAGAATTTGTTTTTAAAACTTTAACTTAGCTAAAAATGAGAAAAAACATTTTCTTAAAATATCATAATGCATACATACAAATTAAATCACAATTTCAAATTATATATTATAATATTAATCTTCCTAGCCTTTTAATTCATCAAAACTATAATAGTTTATTTTCTTAAATTAAAACATCCATATAAATCCCTACTTGTTGGAATATCAATTCCTACTTGTCTCAGTTATGACTTTCTATGTAAATAGTTTGTTCCTATTCTATAGGAGTGGTTTCCCTAGTTTGGTGTGTGGTTGAGATATTCTCTCAACCAACAGATTGTGTGTCTAAGATAGTTTTCCTATCTTGAGACAATACTCTTGTATATATGTAATATCATATTTGATTAATCAATAAGAAGATAGTTTTTCACTATCAGTTTTTATCATGATATCAGATCCTTGAGGGCCTAGCCCCTCGTGGGCTTGGTCTATCATGGGATGAGGAAGCTTGGCATGTCCTGGGCTAAGGGAAATAAAAAGTCTGATGTTGTTGTTTGTATTGTTTATCCATTTTTTTTTTGTTTGTTTAAGTCCATGTGCATGTCTCTAGATGCCAATAGACCCCAATCTTAGACGTTGCCTGTGCAACACAAGTGTTATGCTTGGATCGTGAGCCTGGGATAGGACTGCCTACATATTCCATGTTTCATGCTTTGGATAGTGACCATATTTTGTTGGAACGTGATATTGGTTCATTCCTTGCACTATTCGGTCCTTTGTATGGTGTTGTGGAGTCTGTATTTTCAACAAATTGTTCATGGTTTTTAGGTGACTTTTCCACAATGATCCCAGCATCAAGATTAGTCAAATCCCAGTCATCATTGGAAGGTAGCGTGGCTACACAAAGAGGTGTTTGGAGAAGCAGTCGTCGTGCCTAAATTCTAATGGGCTCGTGAGTGGAATGATCTCAAAGTGATCTATTGGCAACGTAGAAGCATGGAGTAGCTTGTTCATGCCTAAAAAGTCGAAGTGGCTGCTGCAGTGAGTTGGCACCCAGTTGATTGGAAAATCTGGTTTCAGTGGCGATATTTCCATCCGGTTTGGGGATCGAGACGTGATTTGTTGCGAAGGAAGTGTGGATCTAGAGTGAAGGATTTGTTTGGGTTGATCGGTGTAGTGTGGTCGAGCTAGAGGCTGAGCAGGAGAAACAATGGTGCCTTGTTGCACTATTTTTTGCAGTGGATTTATTGTGGTGTGGAGCTAGTAGTATATGCCAAGCAGTCAGCGGTGAGATCGAAGGATTTGGGGTCGTTGTTGAGCAACAGTTGGTGGCAGCACTCAATGGATAGGGCGGCTGCACAATTTCCTATTGTGTTCGGTAGTGGCATGCATATTTGAGGATCTGCATGATGGATGGTGTTATTTAGTTAACTGAAAGAGATTAATAATGTGGACAAGGGTGGACTGTCCGATGGCATGCTAGGTAAGGTGATGCGGTGAGCATGGAGCATGGAAAGGTTGCATTTGTGAGCAAAGTGTGGCTCTTCGAGTGGTCAGCTGCGTGGTGGTGCCTCATGTTGGATCGATGGTGCCTTTATTCAGCTAAATTGTGAGAGAAATACGATTATAGATCCAGGTTGTCCTATGCCAATAGATCTTGTTATGGTTTTCAACATTAGCAAAAGCATGTCGGGCTTGAAGCTATCGCTCTTGAAACGAGCCTTGCATTTTGCGATAGAAAATCTGAGCGCTCCTAGTTATGATCACGATGCCTGTTACAAGGACATAAGGTAGTCTCCCCCAACTTCAAAGATATGCAAATTTCCAATGACGAATGCAGAAAATTCATGAGTGGTTTGATGGTGCAACGATGATGGATCTCAGTTGTGTTATGAAGCTCCATGCATTTTAGTTTTGGTGGACCAAACTTGCTATTGGATCTGTGAGATTATTTTAATTTACATTAATCTCTTGTGTATGTTGGGTGTGGATGATGTAAATGCATTAATATTGTAAATCTGGTTAAGAATTGGATGTATTGTTGTGACATTTAGTCTGGCTAACTGTTGTCACTAGTTTAAGCCTATGTTGGAATTAGCCATTCCAACAATAGAAAAAATTATTTGCAGGAATGCGTAACAACAATATATAATGAAGACATGACAATGAAGATGGAATTAGAGGAGTTGCGTCAAACATTGGAAGATAATGGAAAATCAAGTTTGTGGAACAGATTCATGGTGTAGTATGAGTCACATATTGTAATTTGAACAAATCTACATGTCATATACTCTTTTGTAATGGTTAGTTGTGGTCTTGAAATGTTTTATGTACCTGTTATAAGACCCAGGGAGGCATGCATACCCTTTGTTATGTGTTCCCTCTGTAAGAGAGTTTTAACACCCTGAAAGAGTGTGTCATGCGGGATGAGTACAATTGGGTGGGCCACATTAGTTTTAGACTTCATGTGGTGAAATTTTATAGCTCCTTGATTTGGGTAACCCACTTGGTTACAAAACAAATTAACACCTTGAAATGAATGGATAAACATCAAGTATAAATAAAATTGTTTGGGATATGTTGGAAATGTCTTAGGACAGAATCTCAATGGCCGAGGATGTATCATTACGCGCATAAAATTGTAAATTGCATGAAGTATGTTTGAAATATATGAATATGAATACTTTAGTATTTCTATAGAGCCACTAAAAATAAACCACTTATTTTTCATAATAAAATATTAATCTATTAAAAGAGACACATATCGACTTGAAAGAATGGATAGGTCATGGAACGAAACTTATTGACCAGAGAAAAAATACTATACTGACGACAAAGAAAAGCAGAACAACGGACGAAATGACAAAATGATCGAAAGGGAGAACATTTACACGTCGTTAGCAGTGTTTGTGGAAATGAGTTGTAAAGTTGTTTTCGTGATGATAATGGACGAGGGTCCAATTATTATGGTTTTGATGATTAATGAGGTAGTTTTCAATTTGATATTTTGACTTTTCCTTCATGGCAATACCGACAGGAACAATGTTGAGTTCTTGTTGTGATCCCACACACGACCATACGACACTGGAAATTACAGAGACAATAATTTCAGTGTCAAGTGGTGATGACATGACCTTATACTCGAAACTCACCATTGGATTTGAGTGCCATATAATACAACTCTTTCTGACATCATGGCCCACTTGTGCACATCATTTCCAAATTTTCGTAGTGAGCATATCATTCATGCCTTGAACTTAGTCCATTGATCGGGATGTCTTGTTCCTAGGCATTTTGTGTAGACGCATGCCAAAGCCTAACACCAGGAGTCCTACATCCTCTGCTACCCCAAGCCATTGTTGTCCTCAACAATCATGGTGCATGTACTCCATGGTGCTTCTTCTCAAATTCACAAATATTATGCGCCCATCGCCATAATTTTCCATGAAACTTTATCCCTATAACAAAAAAAATACTCATTGATTCATAAATTGTTCCACTAGACAATTCGTCACAACAAATCTGATGAAACTATACTTAAAATATGAAATCTACACTATTTAGATTTCTAGATTCATTGATTATTATGTTATGCTTATGTATGCAATAAATGAAATATGTAGAATATAGAGAACAACAAAATAGAACAAACTAAAATTGACACAAGATATAATTTGGGAAACCTTTTCAAGGGAAAATACAACAGGAATGTGAGGTTGCTTTGCGCTCTTTCTCTAGATGGAAAATGGATGTAAGTGCAAATATGTGAGACCTATGGCCCATGGACTACAATTCACAAACTCTTTCTATTTTCTCTCTCCTCATCCACTCTTGGATACTCTACTCATTTATGGAACAAAATGGACTCGAATATAATGGAACTTGTTCTCCTCCTATTGGCTTGGTTATAACACCTTGGTTAGCATAACATCTTGGGTTTTTGTTTGTTAATCAACTTGAATGGACTACATACCATTATTGAACTCTTTTACAAGTTTTGAATCAATTTTGATGTGTCCAACAAATCCTACCAATTCATTTGATTATCCCACACATGGTGTCAGAAATAGTCATGTAACAGTTTGTTGATTCATTCCATTTATCCATTCATCTACAAATGATACTTGTACCTCTACACAAATTTCATACCACAAGCTCTAACAATGATGTCCCAAACTTCTTGGTGAACCTTGTGTCCTTGTTTGATGTAATGCCTAATGGAAGAACCCAATACCTCATTACATTCCCGATATATGTTTGCATCACTTCCTCTCAATCATAAGGAATATGTATTGGCCTGAAGACTACATACATTAAAAAATGATCAATTACAACCATAATCCCATTGTAGTCCTAAATTACTAGAATTTTTGTTGTGAAGTCCATCAAAACACTCACCCATGATCTCTCAAAAATTGGTAAAGGTTACAATAGGCTTTCTTATAATCTAGTGTTAGCCTTGTCTTATTGAAAAACAATACAAGTTTGGACATGCTCCCTTCAAGCTACACCCAAGTTGAGTAGCCCTTATTTGTACCCAACAGTCCCTCACTAGTGCCCACCTTCTAGGGTACCTTATAGCCAGCTAGGGACAATCTCGGGCTTGTGGATTCCAGGAGCTATTTCTGCTCTTTGGGATTCTAGGTACCCTTCTAGGCCAAATTGAAACAACTCCTAGTTAGTTACAAAGCCCAAGCATAGGGCTCACTGACTCGTCACCATAACTAAGTTCCACTAGAACTCCATGGTTGCTAGAGCCATAAACCAAATCCATAAGGAATCTCACCAAGATGCATCCTCTAGGATATGATTAACAGAATAATTATGCCTCAGTCAGTTACATATTCCAATCCTAAGACTCACTGACTAAGCAACCACTTCATGATCATCTACATGAATCACCGAGTCATCATAACCAACTGAACCATAGATGAATGAATTCCTTCATAGGAAAACATGCACTTTATAAATGGATGGATTTCTCTTTTCATGTGGCACCCTCTAAAGCTACATGGGCCTTGGTGCCCTTTTTCGCCAAACACATCAGATTAGAATTGTTTCCCTCCTTCCGTGGAGTTGATAACCCCCCATACTCTTTTCATGGAGTTGGTCTGTATCCAACCTATTTTATTAATGTTTTTACAATATTTGCATCATGATTACAATTCCATGCTTTTTAATATCACAAACATTAAAGGGATATTTTTCGAGACACGCTAGCCCCAAAAATATATAATCATATATACACGGGTACACAGGCCCCAAAAATATACCTCGACTCACCAGCTTATTAATCATGTGTTTCTAGCTCACTAGCCTAAATATCATAGTCCTTAGACCCGTTACATAGGCACACTAGCCTTAGCTCTATCCACAACTCAGTCCACCAGCCTAACATGTGGATACTTATAGAGACACACCATCCTCAATATCACACATACATATATATACATCACAGGGGTTGAGCAGGGATATTACATTCCTCCACACATTATTTATGCACTTCCCTTAGTGCATTATATGTACACATCCAAATCCGATGATGTATATTGACTTGTGCTCAAAGTCTGTAGTTGCAAGTCTATGTCCTCATGCCACACAAATGGCTTCATTATAGGGTTCCCTCCATGCTTCCAGTGCCACTTGCACACCAACATGATCTAGAGGTTCTCTACATGCCCCACATTGACAAGCATGCAATCTTGGCATGATCACCTTCACACCAAGAGGTCATCAAACAAATGGATATATATATATATAGTATATATGATATATATATGAAGAGACAGTCCATACCCGGCTGGCCTGAAAATGAATGCTAACAACGTCAAATTCATCAAATTAGATAAGATTCAACTGGGTTATTCCAATTTTAAAATGTGATAGACGTTTATCGAAGGAAAGCTTAGAAAATTTAGCGCATAGTTTTGCACTGCACATAAATCGGATGAAGCTGTTGCTTGCTCGCGTGCAGAAATATGAGCGCTTTTTGTACGCAAGTGTTTTGTTGCCACGCGCAGGGTCGGGTCCCTACTGGCAGTCATATAGTAGGCGTGTAAGGGTTGGGATGGGATAGGTAGAGGCAGGCAGAACACATGCTTCTCCATATAAGGCCCTCCTTGCCCATTGCTTTGCTTTGCCGCCATCTAGATCCCTGCCATAACACTCGGCCCACTAATGCCAGCTTAGAAAGGGAGAAGGATCTCCATCGCGCTCATTAAGTTCTCTGAAGAAAAGAGCGGAAAAGATAAAAAGAAAATCTTGCACCTACCCAATAGCCATAAAAAGCAACCCTCATTCTCATCCTGGAAGGCAACAAGCAAATACGCCAAAAAGTCGCTCATACTCAAGTCGCTGGGAAACTACAAAGCAAATAAAGGCAATGCGAAATATATATAGGTATATACTATATATATAGTATATATATATATATAGTAGTATAGATATTTATATATATATATATATGAGTATAGTAACTAACTTCCAATTGCCTCAACCATGAAGCACTATCCTACATGCACTCATATTTCTCTATCTGTTGTTCTCGCATTTATGGTTGCCTTTATGAATATTAACACTAATAAAATGAAAGTTATGATAACTAAATCTAAAAACATCACCTATACTAATTTCATTTATAACAACAACAACTTGGTAGAAGTGAATTCATATAGATATCTCAAAATTAGTTTGGATCACAAGCTTAACAAGAACTATATCACTGGGAAAATCATAAATGGAGGGTGGAAAACTTATTATGAATCTAAAACAATTGTAAATAAGTAGACCTTTGGATATAGGATAAGAAAAAAATCCTCTTTAACATTGACATCACTCTTGTTATATGATATGGTAATGAAATTTTGGGTTGTAGCATCTCCATAGAATGTTGGAAGAAAGAGAAAATTCAAAAGTTTTTTATAACTCAGAATGTGAAAATCAATGGCAATACACTCTATTATATTTTCCTCATAAAATAAAGTCTTCCCCCCCTATGAACATGACTACAAGTGGATAGCTAATGTATGATGACAAGATAAACAACATAGAAGACAAGGGTTCCTAAGATTACTTCAAACTCTAGTCAAAGCCACATATACACTCAAGTGGGGTTGGCATAAAGAAGTCATGTCTTGGATACATCAATGGGGATTAAAGCCATAGATTACTTTGTAGAATAATGATAATGCAAAAAATGATTATTATACTTAAAATTTAAGGAGAAATTATGGGGTGGTAAAAAAATTAGAAGATAAAAGAAAATTAATCTCCTATAAGGAGGAAGCTAACCCTGATGTAAAAAATCAAATGTATCTCTATATTTTAACAAGCATAAAGAAGAAATTTAGCATTGCTAAAATAAGAAAAAGTAGCATTAGCTCCATATTGAAACAAGGTGTTGGATGAAAATAAATTGTTTTTTTTAACACTAAGAGAGTTGAAAAAAAAAATCTTTTAAAATAACATCATACATACAAATTAAATCACAATTTCAAAATATTAATTATAAATTAATACAGATTTTTCTAACCTTTTAACCCATTAAAACTACAATAATTTATTTTGTTAAATAAATGAATAGATAAACATAGTTTAAATAAATTTGTGTGAGATATGTTGAAAATGTCTCCCAAGAAAAGCTTAATGGCCGGATGCATAATTACATGGATAAAATTGTAAATGAGATGGATAAAATTGCATAAAATCTTTTAGAAAAGTATGAAGATGAAAGTTTAATATTTGCGTTGTAGGTGTGGTTTAATTGGAATGAATTTTGGTTTTTAAATAAATAAGTGAACAAGATTTGATTTAAAAAAATACTCTTCATCTAATATATTATTTAATCTAATAAATAACATGAAAAATATTTAAACCAATTAATTTAAAATCCAAAAATAACCTATTAAATTCAAATATGATTTATTTATCCATAATAACCATTAACCTAAACCTAATTACTCTCTAATGGTTTCTTTTCATTTCAATATGACCACAATGGACACCTTTAAACAATTCAATTGTATTTACCCTAGCTAATTATATTTTTGAGATAACGTAAATTTTGTGGGAGGAAAAGACAGAAGAACCTCCTTCCGATGTTACATTCTCATTTCCTACTCATTTATTCGTTTACCATTTGGTAATGTTACAATGTTATATTTGTGCTAATATATTTATTTTTATTAAATGAGCTATTATTATTCCAAGACAGGGTATTTGAAATGGATTATATGTTTTTATTAGCGGATTTTGTATTTGATTTGTAGCTGCGGTTATTATGTCTGGGACAAGGGAATTTTGCAAATTGAAATCCATAAGACCGAAATTATATTTTTTATGTGTGAAAATAGATTTTGTTTGTATTTTACTAGCCCATATTTTGATAAATGCCATTTATTACCTTTGGTTTGAGCTTTCTTATTGTCCAACAATTTGAGAGTTTATATTACTACTCCCTTGTTCCATTTATTACTCTCTTTTAGGGTAAACATTATCAATGTCAACCATGTGAATTTTGGAAAATCTGTTTCGCTTAATATTTTACATTTTATAGAATATTTGAAGCATAGGAAAAAAATGATCACTATTAGCAATGTATAAATATGTATATATTCCTAGTATCTAATATTTTACATTTTATAAAATACACAGTATTTATACTCTTAATATTTCTATGCAAATAGGAAATTCCCATTCTTGATCAACATTAAGATGATTCTATGTGATAGTCAGTTTGTCAGTATATTAGGAAAAGGATAATGACTGGTATAGAATACAGAATGGAGAATAAAGACTTATTTTTTTGTTCTAAATTAAATTTAATTATAAAAGTTGAAATTTAACAAGTAATTTAGGTTTGTAGTTTTTTTAATGTATTTTTGGTATTCAAGGAATGCTAGAGTCTAACAACAGTTACATTGATGATGGGTATTAAGCTTTTTTCTTTCAATATTTTTTTTTAAGCTTTTTTTTTCAATATTTTTTTGGTTTGTTTAATATAAATAATTTAAACCAAAATATAAAGAGCTCAATTTAAGTGTTTTTTAGTCTAGATTATTTTATTTTTACTTTTTTTCCTTCTTTATTATCTATTTTTGGGTTGGTTTTATGTAAATAATTTAAAAATCTCAATTTAAGTGTTTTTTAGTGGGAATAAATCTTTTAGAAAAGCAAAATGATTTTTTTATGTATCTACTAGAAAGATGTAGAGAAGTTTTTTCAAAATAAAAGTTATATACAAAGACAATTTCTATAAGTTACGACTCACCAAACTATGAAAGTTAATAAGAGATATACTAAATTACAATACAACGATACACAAATTTGCCCAAGTATAATAAAAATTTGGAAAATCAAATGAAATAATTCTTAATTTTTTGTATTTTCCCAATGAAATAATTATTTGTATTTGTCATAAAGACTTTGAGGAGATATTTCAAAATAAAAATTAAATATGAGGACTTACCCTGTAAGTATGGTCTATATTGGAAATGAGTGTGCGGATTTTTGATTTTTAAATAAATGAGTGGACAAGATTTAATTTCAAGAGAATATTCTTTGTCTACTAAAAATAATTCTATGAAAATTATTTGAATAGATTTTTAATTTCAAACCCAAAAATAGCCTATTAACTTTAAATATAATCTATTTATCCACCTATTAAAAGCAATATGACCTAGATGGATACCCTTGAGACTAAGAGCCTTCTGATATTACATTCTCATTTCTCACTTTGTTACCAGTTTACCTTATGGTAATAGTACTATGTTGTATTTGTGCTAATAAATTTATTTTTATTAAATTCATTATCATTATCAAGACAAGTCATCAAAGGTATTTTAAAATTAAATTATATATTCTATTAACAAATTTTATATTTAATTTTTATGTTTTGAGACAAAGGAATTTTGCAATTTGAAATCCATAATATCCAAATTATATTTTTTATTTGTGAAATGAAAATAAATATTATTTGTAACTTACAAACATATATTTTTGATAATTTCAATTTACTACTTTCTAGTTAAAATTTCTTACTAGCCAACATTTTAAGAATTTCCCTTTACTACTCTCTCCTTCCAGTCACTACTCTCTCTCTCCTCAAGTAAAGGTTATCAATATTAACATTGCGAAATTTGAATTTCCAGTATCGAGAGTACCTAATGTTTTAGGTTTTATAAAATATTTGAAGAATAGGGAAATGTTATCACTATCAGCCATGTAAACAGTTTTCCTAGATTCATAATACTTAATATTTTACATTTTATGAAATACATGGTGTTTAGATTCTTAATATTTTTATGCAAATAGGAAATCCCATTATTGGTCAAGCTGAGATGACTCTGTGTGATAGTCAATTTGTGCGTATATCAGATAGAAAGAGGATAATGACCTCTGTAGAATAATCAAGGGAGAATACTTATGGTTGTAAATTATGTTTATATATAAAAGTTAAAATTTAATGAGATATTTAGGTGTTTTTTTTGTTTTTCAATGTACTTTTGATATTTAAGAAATGTTAATGGCTAAAGTTTTTTTATAGGCTACTTGTTCGTTTGTTTTATATAAAGAATTTAAGAATTTAAATAAGAGTATAAAGAATTTAATTTAAGTGTTTTTTTTCTAAATTGTCTTATTTTTATTTTTTCTTTTTTACTGTCTAGCACAACCATTTTAATAAATATGATTGATATAAGAAGTAATTTTATCCGTAAATCTTTCACCAATAAATATGGTTGATATAAGAAATAAGCATATTGATAACAACCATCTTAATAAATATGATTGATATAAGAAGTAATTTTATTGGTAAATCTTTCACCAATAAATATGGTTGATATAAGAAATAAGCATATTGATAAATGTTTCACCAATAGATAGTTTTTCTGTTTGAGCATTTAGTGATCATTACAAAGATATTTTATTATTGTTCTTAGAATAATTTATGTAACTAATTTTCCAAATTTTTACTATACTTGGGTAAATTTGTGTATTATGGTCTTAGAATTTAGTATTTCTCTTATTAACTTTCATAGTTTAGTGAGTCATAACTTGTGGAAATTGTCCTCCTATATAATTTTTATTTTGAAAAATATTCTCTAAATCTTTTTGGCAGAGACACAAAATTATTTCATTTTTTTTTTTCCAAATATTTTTGTAATAAACCCATAAACACTTAAATTGAGCTCTTTGTGCTATTGTTAAATTGTATTATACATATTAGAGAATAATACTTGGTGAAAAATTTACCTATGTGTCTAAATTGTATATCAACTAGATTAAAATGCTAATTTAATTTACCTCTATCTCTAAAGTGTAAATCAACCACATTATTAATATAATTGTACTAATTCACTTTATATTAGAAAATATTTCTCAGTCACTAAAAAATAGTTCACTTATCTATGATGCATATCGACTTGAAAGGATGTATAAGTCATGGAAGAAAACTTACTGACCATAGAACTAATGACAATGAAGCATACAAAATGATTGAAGAGGAGAACATTTACATTTTGTTAGTGGTATTTGCGAAAACGAGTTCTATATATACTTCTAGCTGTAAAGTTGTTTTTGTAATGATAATATATATGTTCTAAAAATGGTCCAATTATCATGGTTTTGATGATTGATAATGTAGCTTTCAATTTGAAACTTTTAGCAACTTTGCCTTCACGGCAAGGGCAACAACATGAGGAGCACGGGACCGACAATGTCGGGTCCTTGTCCCAACCCCACACACGACTAGAGTACACTAGAAATTGAGAGACAATAATCGCAGTGTGACTGCCGGATGACATGACCTTATACTAGAAACTTAGAAAGTGACCATGGAATTTGATTGCATTTGCGACCATTAAAATCTTTCTTGTGAGGGTTTCCATACATATTTTAAGCCAATAATAAATATCCTATCCTATTTTGAAGGAATTTATAGTAGCATATTTGATTGAAGTTCCAATTCTTGTTAGATGAAGCAACTAACGAAGTGGCATATAAGGTCAATGACTGCCCTGCATGTTACGGCCCTCTCCCTAATCGAAGAGGTAGCATATAAATTTCTCTTGGCTTTGGACAACGTCACCAATGTAAATATATTTGGCCTCGGGTTTCTCAAAATATTTCTGCCATGTTGACTATGCTCTTTGAATTGATGGCTGTATTACAGTTCAAGATGTAACCATTCCAATGATATATATAGGAATCCACATTGCACAGCACAAATGGCACACAAGTAAATTTTCTATATATGGGTGGTCCAATTGACTTAACATTAGGAATAATCTTTACAAAGTGTTATACAACTGAATCATACAATCCATACAAATTCTTCCAACACTACAGGTTGTTGTATACAATACAACTCGTGCAACCCTAACGTAACACCATATTAGTCATAACTTGACTAAGGTGGTGAACATTTAAAAAGCCAACTCGTATAGATTTAGTCATTTGTTTATCGTCATTCGCACTCCTTGTGTTGCACCTTCATCGTGTGTACTACACTTCTCCATTCAATTCCATTGGTTAGATATATGTGCTCACCTGGGTCATGCTATTTCAAAGGTGGAACAAGCAAGCTCATTGTTCTAGCTTGTTAATGTTTGCATTCATCCCTCTGGGGTGACCTATCCATGCTAACTACCTACCTTGTGTGTGCCCTTCACCAACCATTCTTTATCCACACAATGTCATGCCAACCCACATCATCATGTCATCATGTTGTGCTTGTGTGTGCCATCCCCAAATTTTCCTAGTGAGTGGATTGGTCATGTCATATGCTTGATTCATCGATAGAAATGTCTTGTTCCATTACATGATATGCATGTGCACTCCGGGGGTCTTACATCCTCTCCCACCCATATCACATTGTCATCCTCAACAACAAGGTGCAAGCATTTTGTGGTACTTATAGCCCCCAACACCATAGCACTTCCTAAGACTCCCAATCATCCTTCTCATCTATCTTGTCCTTCCAATAGACAAAATGCTTATGCCACATATTCCTGACAACTTTGAAAATCTTGTGCCCCAAGATATTCTCAAACTTCCAACTCAAGTTAATCAACAATCATCGCAAGGGCACATGATCAGTCAAGTCACCTTGGCTCATCCATGTCTATTCAACATAGTTTCAGATGACTAAGATGGAAGAAATGATGATGAGCCTTGATGTGACACAACAATGCCAAGAAATATGTGACATCTTTGATCCTCTCAAGTACATTGAATGAACACTTACACCTTTGCACCAATGATGAAGCCATCCTGATCGATGGATTGGAGTAATCGTTTCCTATATTCATGAAGTTTAGATCTCCCATGTTGAATGTTGCATCACATCTCTCATGATCTGCCCATTGCTTCATCTTATTAGTCACACTAGTCAAATAAACATGAGCCATTTCCAACCTATCTTGGAAACTTGTCATGCATCCCAAGATTGTGGGGCTCCACTTGTAATAGCATTGCATCACTAAGTGTAGCATTGTGGGTTGTAGTCTATTCATCAACTCAAATGGACTATATCACATTGTTGAAATCTTCCACAAGTTATAACTCAACCATTCCACATCTAACAAATCCTACCAATTCATTTGATCAACCCAAACATAGTCACGTAAATAGTCCTCCAATGGTCCCTTGATGCATTCCATCTATCCACCTATTTTTTATTGGTAGTTGGAAATCTATAGTAGCATTGTACCACAAGATCAACCATTTATGTCTAAATATTCTTGACAAACCTTGTCTCCCTATCTAACACAATGTTTCAAGGAATAACCTAGTACTTCACTACATTCCTGAAAAGCAGTTGCAACACTTCCTCCACACTACAAGGAATTTTCATAAGCATGAAGATTTCATATGTGGAAAATCAACCAAACACAACCATAATCCCATAGTATCCCTAAAATACCAAAAGTTGTTTCATAAATTCCATCGAAACGCTTGCCCATGGTCTCTCCAAAATCAATAAAGGTTGCAACAAGTCTTCCTTTAATATGTCCTTGTCTTGTTGACAAACAATACAAGTTTAGGCATACTCCTCCATGTATCACTTCATATGGTCCCATAAGTATCCTTTCTCCAACAATGCCAATGTCTTATGGTATCCATGAGGGATTTCCCAGTGCACTTCCGGCATTCCTTTAAGAGGTCCTTACAGTGACTACTTGACTTGCGTAGATAGGTGTGCTCACCAAAGTACAATAATCCATGTGGAATCCAAAAATTCCTCATATTTCCTTCTTTCACCTACTTCATAATGTTTTTAACATTTGGATCAATCTACAATCCCTCCTTTCTCCTATTCTACAACTATGTCATCACATGAATCTAACTCTTATCATGTCTAGGTAAATAATCATTTGTAGAAAGTTGTGCCCTTCTAACTCAAGGCATTAGTTTTTGCATAAGTCACCTTGGTTTGTACTCAATGGTCATATCAAACTTTACCAAGAAATTCGGTTAGTGTGCCTACTTAGGGAACAACTTGGGTTGTTTGGAAAAGTAGTTGGTTGCAATATTGTCAAACTTGATTACAAATGTTTTTCGTAATAAGTAGTGCCTCCAAACCTGTAGGAAATACACAATTGTATTCATTTCCTTCTGATGAATTGGGTACCTCCTTTCTTGATCCTATAAATTCCTACTCTTGAAAGCTATGGAGTTCCCATTCTACATCAAAACTCTTACAATGGGAAAGCTCAATACATTTATTTGTAGCTTGAATAGATGCTCAAAGTCTGACATCTTCAATACAAGGAGATAAATATTTTTTCCTTTCAAATCCTCAAATGCATTCTTGCTTCTTCATGACCAAATCCAAAATCACTCTTTCTTTAACAAATTTGTCAATAGTGTAGAGATCTTGGAGTATCCCTCCATAAACCTTCTCTAGTAGTTGGAAACCCCTAGGAAAACCATCACATCATGCACAATATGGGGTCCTCCTTTTCGAAAATAGCCTTGACCTTTAGTGTCCATATGAATCTATTATTGTCCAATCTAATGGCTCGGAAATGGTAACTCAACCTACCCAAAATGGCACTTGAACTTCTTCAACTATAATTGATGCCCTATCAATGCCTTGAAATCTTTTTCAAAGTGTTTCTTTTATCCTTCGTACTCTTTTTGTACACCATGATGTTATCCAAATACACCACAACAATCTTGTCTAATAAGGGCCTCAAAATATAGTTCATCAATGTATTGTGAAAATGTGGTTGGGGCATTGCAAAATCCAAATCACATAATCAATAAGTAATAACTCTCGTATCTTGTCACCATGGTTGTATTCACGTCATCTCCATCCATAATCTGTACCTGATAAAATCTATGTCCCAAGTCCAACTTGGAGAAAATTTCCTTAGCCAATTTTTCAATATAGTCCACAACAAGTGGAAATGGATATCGGTTCCTCATAGTCTAATTGTTCAACACTTTGTAGCCTAGGCACATCCTTAGTTCCACTGTGTCCTTTTTCCACTAGAAGAGGATTAGGGTGTCATATGGCGACCTAGAAGGTTAACTAAGTCCTACATTAATAAACTCCATTAATTGCCACTTCAAATCTTCCATCTCAAACCCAAATAATTGGTATGGAGCTCTCATCAGTGGTTGTAATCCTGCTTCTACATGTATATGATGGTCAATAATGTGCCTTGGTCAGACCACTTTTACAAACTCACTTGACATTTTGTTTATGAAGTAGTCCAATAGACTTGAAATATCTAGTGGAACATGGATTCCCACTACATCCTTTTCAAATTTCTCAATCACCACTAAATATATATCCAACATTGATCCCCATCCTACCCTATTAATGTTCAACACACACAAAATCTACATCCCTACAGTAGAATTATGTGGAGTTCTATGCACAACCTAGGTCTTTTATTCCCCACATATAACTAATTTTTTCGAACATGGCACTGGAAAAACCTTATTTCTTCTAGGAATTTATTTACCCATGATAATTTCAAAGTTGTCCACTGATAACACCATAAATTTTGCATGACCTTTCTATTCATATAGAAACACATGGAACAATGATGCAACTCTTGATACTACATTTTCCTTAGAATTTATTGCTTTCACTATTTCATTAGTTGTAGTTACCTTAAGTCCTATCTCCTTAGCTAGCTTGGTCCACAAGAATTTATGCAACACATCCTTATTGACGAGTTCCTAAAGCTTCCTCCTGTTGGTGATCAAATTGATGAGACACATTCTATGCATCTGTTTTTCTTGGTCACCACCTAAAACATGAATCCTTCGCATAATCATATGGTCTCACTATGCCCTCTACATTGCATTTGAAGAATAACAATATGATTCACAAGTCAACATACCTTGTTCACACTTCTTGAAAAACTTCATACAATTATGGTTGTCTTGTTCTCTCAATCCTCCACCCTTTGTACCTAACTCAAGTTTCAGTTGAGCACATATTTTGTTCCCCTTGGAATTATTTTCAACTCAATACACTATCTTGTTGTCACCAGGGCCACCAATATGTGGCCTTAACCTACCTAGTCATACCTGGAGCACAATGCACTTGCATAGCTTCATTTTTTCCAAGTCATATTCCACTTCTTCTGAATTCATAGCTACAACATGTGCTTAACAAAATTTCTCTAATACGAATTATCACATCTTCATATAATTGGTATAAATTAAATTGTTTATTTATCCTCTCAATGTGCAACATCAAAACCTTTCCCAATGGGTGGCTAGGCCAATTTGGGTATACTATTCCTTCATCTTTCTTCTTATTCATATAAGTCTTGTATTATGTTTCAAAACTTAACCATTTCCATCCATACACAATAATACATAGTGCACAACATAAATGGAACACAAGTAACTTTTGTATAGACAAGTGGCCCAACTAGCATAACACTCGAACAATATTTACAAAGTGTTTTACAACTAGAGCATACAACCCATACAAAGTTTTACAATAGTACATAATTGTGCATGGGTCATATCCTACAATACTACTCATGTGACCTTAGCATAACACCTTAATTGGTAACATCATGACTCAGGTGGTGCGCACCCAAAAAACCAACTCATACCACTTTACTCTTTCATTTACCATAGACCATGGTCCTTGTGTTAAGCCTTTGTTGTGTGCTCACTTACCATGCTCCACTGTTCAATACCATTCTAGTTCATGCATGTGTTGGTTCAACTATGCTCAACTATCCATGCCAACTATTTTCCTCATGTGTAAGCCCTTCGCCAAGGGTTATTAATAGACATAGCATCGTGATGACATACCTCATCACATTGTTGTGTCAAGTTCCTGCACATCATCTGCAAATCTACCTAGTGAGGAGAATGGTCATGCCATGCACTCGGTCCACTAGTTGTGACATCTCATTCTATTGCATGTCATGGAGTTACATGCCCAAGCTTTGTGCCAAGGGTCTTATAATAAGCCTTATACTATGGGTTCTCTTAAATACTTGGTAATTAGTAGGTGTTATGCTCTAAAGCTCCCTCTTCAAGCCTCTCACCTCTTTCAACATCTCTGAGAAGATCAACCTTGAACACTGCAGGCATTGAATACATGTACATGCAATTTCCTAAGATTGTTACCTAATTGGACACAAAAATTGAGATTTCCCTTTACTTGGATGAAAATCAATCATGGTCAAACATCATCAAACATGGTACAACGTCACATTGTGACAAGGGTTGTCTCATTATGGAAATCAACCATGGTTTATAATTGGGTTTATAATTTTTATCCCTTGGGTTTATAATATCAATCCCTTGGGTTTATAATATCAATCCCTTGGGGAGCATTAGTTAGATATTTGTGATTGGAATATTTCATCCTCCATCACGGGAGTAGCGTCGAGAGCCGAAGGAGCACCGGAGAGCCGAAGGAGAATGGAGGGCCTGGTTTGCACGGCGGCTGATGCGAAGCTCGGGAAGAGGTTTCCCGAATGCGTAAGCTTAAGCCCGCCAGCCACGAAGGGTCTGAAGACCAAGAAGGTAGCTGCACATCGGGGTTACGGTCGTTCAATTTGCTGTTCGTTGGGATGGAACGCAGACCGGTTACCGAGGGGAGGGACGCGGATCGGATCTCAGCCTCGAAGGTGCATCCCTACCCCAGATGAAAAAGATCAGAGGCGGCAGATCGGAGGATTTTCGCATAGTTTTAACAGAGGGTTAGCAGACAGAGATGTGCAAAGGGGAGATCGCCCAATCAGGCACCTAGATCTGGAAGCCTTCTCATCAAATCGGGCCAAATATTGCAGATCCGGGAAGGATCTATCCTATCTGCCCAGATACAGGCAGGAGATAGATGGAAATCTGTCAGATCCAGAAATAGACCTGCTAATGGAAGAACATTCCCATGCAAGGTCAGATCTGGAAGGTTGTTTGCAGCCGGCGAACGTTGGTAATAGCTATATCACTGACTCAGGCGGATCAGGAACTCAGTCAAAACTCAGGCAAAAGGCAGCCATTGAGTTTGAATGCTTGGTAGTCAATGTTCCCACTGCCTACACCGATGCGGCTGTTGAACCCGAGATCGCCCTGGTTGTATCTCCGGTGAGGAAAGTACCCCAGGCTGATGCTTCCATGCAGGCTGGAGCCAGATCTGACCCAGATTTGCATGAAGTCTCATCCGTTTTTCAGCTCCAAGTTAACATCTGGGGCAAGAAATTAATGTTATGGGCACGCGCAACGGATCTTGTGCAGAACCTTTTGCAAAATCTTGAAGGCCGGCTAGGGATCCCCTCATCTTGCCTCAAACTGGTCTACAAAGGTAAACAACTAATGACTACCCTTCCTCTTTCTTTTTACAACATTCAGAGGGATGCCTCTATTATAGCCACTTTTCGTTTGAGAGGGGGTTCCTTCACGCAAACCTCCTCAGCCCCTTCTTTCTCTTTTAAAGATGTTGTCCGTAAAGAGGCTGGCCATTCAAAGCCTTCTTCTTCAGCAGGCCATCCATATGAGGCTCCAAAGCCTTTTCTGGTAGACAAATCAGAGGACATTCCCTCCATCAATCTCTCCCATCCTGGTATTGATGGCCGCTATCAACTTTATGCAGAAGCCTCTCTCGTATGTAGATTCAATGGGCTATGGCCTCGCACATCAGATCTATACCAATGGATTCATACCAATTGGACTAAAAAAAGCGAGATACACTTATGTTCTAAAGGATTCTTCATTGTGGTTTTTGACCGAGAGGAAGATTATTAGAAGGCCTTAACGGGAGGCCCTTGGTTTTGGGGCTCGGCAGGGCTTTTTCTTACTCCTTGGTTTCTAGACTTCGACCCTTCTATAGCTGTTATTACCAAGACTCCCATTTGGGTCAGGCTCCCAAACCTTCCGGTGCATCTATGGCACGTTTCGGTTTTCTTAGCAATTGCAGAAACTTTAGGAAGATACCTGGCTGTAGACTCTTCGAGAAAGGAAAATGGGCTCTACACATATGGTAGATTCTGTGCAGAAATAGATATAAGCAGAGGACTACCGGATCAGATTAATCTCAAGTATGGAGATTTCCACTGGACTCAAACCTTGGATTATGAGAACACAGCTTTCCGCTGCCGTCATTGTCATCAAACAGGACATCTCCAAAGTTCCTGTCCCCAGCACCTCGACAAAAAGAAGACTCCTAAGCACAAGCCCAAGTCCAAAAGTTGGAACCCTTGTGCGCCTCCTCAGCCTATGGAAGATTCAGACTCCACCAGTTCAGATGAGGAGGAAATAGTTGCAGACGGGCTGAACGCTGAGATTCCGCTGGATGCTCCCTTGGATGATCCGGCAAACCCCTCCATCTCTCAGATTTCTCAGAAACGTGCTCATCTCACCTCTTCCTCAGATTCTGAGAAGGATTCTCCGTCGCCAGGGCAGAACAGTCTTCAACTTGTTTCGGCCCAGCCAAATACTGAATGGGTCAAAGTAAGCAAGAAAAAAGGAAAAAAAAGTCGTGTGACAGTAACAATCCCCTCGGGGTAGTTCTCTCTGCTTAATTCTGGTTCTTTGTTATTTGATGTTCTCTTTAGCCCTCTCCTGGTTCTTAGCCAAGGAGCAAGGTGGTGCTTATTTCCTTGGCCCCCTTGCTTCTCTGCTTCGCTTGCATGCAAGCTTGATTGTACTATTCTCTTCTCTTTTTAATAGAATTAGTCTAATTTACAAAAAAAAAAAAATATCAATCCCTTGGGTTTATTAATCTAAGGGTTCATATTCCTAGGGTTTAATATTATTCACTTGGGTTTTAGTATTAATCCTTAGGTTTATAATATCAATCATGGTCAACCATGTTTTGTAAATTCAATCATGGTCTACCACGGTTGAATGTTGCATTGTGATAAAGATTGTCTCAATATGAAAATTAATCATTGTTTCAACCATGGTACAACATCACATTATGAAAAAGTTTCTCTCAACATGATACTCATGGTCAACTATGGTCTAATATGGCTAGTCATGGTCAACATTGGTCAATCATGGTCAACCATGTTTTACAAAATCAAACATGGTCATCCATGGTCAATCATTCTCAACCACGATCGAATGTTGCATTGTGATAAAGATTGTATTGATATGAAAATCAACCATGGTTAAGCATGGTCAAACATGGTCCAACGTCGCATTGTGACAAGGATTGTCCAAATATGAAAATAAACCATGGTCAACCATGTTTATTTTAGTGTTTATGATATTTATCTCAGGGTTTATATACCTTGGTTTATAATATTAGTCCCTTGGATTTAATATTATTCCCTTGGGTTCACAACCCCTTGGGGTTTTAGTATTATTCCCTTGGGTTTATAATATCAATCCCTTGGGTTTATTATTCCCTTACCTTTATAATATCAATCATGGTCAACCATGGTCAATCATAGCCAACCATGGTCAACTATGGTCAACCATGGTCAAATGTCACATCGTGACAAAGTTTGTCTCAATATGAAAATCAACCATGGTAAACCATGGTCCAATGTTGCAATGTGACAAATATTGTCTTGATATGAAAATCAATCATGGTCAAGCATGGTTAAGCATGTTCCACTGTTTTTGTGGATAAGAGCTAGTATTTTTTAGATTGAAGGAAACATGTTAACGATCCAACACTCAAAGACACACCCAAAGCTATGTGGCAGGAGTGAAAGCTTGCCCCCTTAAGGACTAAGAATGGGGTCATTCTTGGTGGGGTGATTTTCCTTAAATAATGGTGATGAGTGTGCTTACATTAACGGTCAGAAATGTTTGTCCTCACTACTTGACAACTGAGTTATGATAAGTTTTCCAATTATTTAAAAAATAGAAAATAATTTCAGAATATTAATTACTTCTTATCAAATTAGACCACTTTCATGGATTCTCTCTTTTTTTGCTTGACTTTCCAACCCTGGCAACAATATTGAGAAATGAAATTTGTGCCACCAAGAACAAGACAACCATGTAACAAGAGGACATTGGAGAGAAAATACTATCTGTATCGACATGACCTTATCCTTGACCGACTGTGTAATGACATGACTTTATCCATCAAATTCACTATTGACTTTGCATATGCCACATTGCCAGTGGTAAAATGGATCATTTATAAGTTTTTGAAGTAATGATAAACATTGCTTGACTTTCTGAAATGTCATACAAATTCTTTCAAAACAAGTTCAATACCTTTAGTGAATGTAGCTAATTGGGGCATTTGGATTACGTATAATTACGCATCGAGAGGCGCATTCTACAATCCATGATGACCCCGATGTATAAGTATGTCATGTCCTCAAAAAACAGTAATTTGTTTTGTTGGATAATGTTGGCCAAAACATTAGCTCGAAACTTAAATTATATATAACTTGAATATTTAGATTAGATATAACTTTTTAATCTTATTAATGGGCTAAGATTAATTATTAAAATATAACTATGTATTATTTATATAATTTGAATGTATAATAAATGATCCCATCTGTTTAATAGTTGCTTTATCATATATGTGAATTTGAATGGATCATGAATTTATCTTTAACAATACCACATTAAATTTCCAAATTAGGTAAAATTTTAAACATCTTTACTCTTTACTAAAGCCAATGTCATTTCTTAAATCAAAGGAAAAAGGCTAATTCAACAGAAACAATCAAAATCCTGCTCCAAAATCTTTTAATATATTTTTTAATTAAATATTTGTAAAATGAATCTTTAAGAAGGAAAATCATATTCTATGGATATGTTAAAATCTTTAAAGACAAATATTTCCACATCAAAATTTTAATATTCGAAAATATTATTTTGAATTAAGTATTGTTTTCACAGTGCATTATATTAGATATCATTTTGGAATTCCACTACATTAACTAAGTCATTCATCTATGACCATTTCCATGAGAGGTAGTCGTAACTCACTAATTTCTCATGATTTTTGAATAGTCCACTTAGCACTCATTGCATTGGGTGATGCTCACAGGGGTGAAGAAGTGGGATTGAAACTAGTGAAATGAATCACATAGCATGAATCATCACTTCCAGGGCTTGCCCCTAGTAACTAGGACTTCCCGAGAGGTGACCCATCCCAGATCGCCTCTGGATCAAGCATGCTTAACTGTGGAGTTTTCCCCACAATAAATCCCATTTAGCTTGCTACCCCATTCGCAAATGGGGTAGCAAGCTAAGTGGGCTTGATTGTGGGGAAAAATCCACAGTTAAGCGCACTTGAGCTAGAGGCGATCTGGGATGGGTGACCTCCCGTGAATTCTTGGTTACCGGGTGAAAGCCTTGGAAGTGATGATTGACGCTATGTGATTCATTTCACTAGTTTCAATCCCACTTCTTCACCCTTGTGAGCATCACCCGATGCAATGAGTGCTAAGTGGACTATTCAAAAATCATGAGAAATTAGTGAGTTATGACTACCTCTCATGGAAATGGTCATAGATGAATGACTTACTTAACGCAGTTGAATCCAAAAATGATATATAATATTATTTTGATGCATTTTTATTATAAATTTTGTTATCATGCCATGAAAAACATATCATTAAAACTAATATTAATATTAAAAGATTAATATTATTATTATTAAATTTAATTACTTTGGATTAATACAATATTAAATTTA
>APFE031164401.1:6984-18363 GCA_000404065.3 Pinus taeda
GACACTAGACGTAATTTCGAGGTCCATGGCTAGGCGGTGAGACCTTCCAGGAAAACAAAGAATATTTATGCAATTCTAAAATCATTCAGATATAGATAAGTGACTATTTTAGATTTAGTACTTATTTACAAGATATCGTTGTTGTAAGTTAAATGTTTAAGTATGCTCTGAGAATGAATGCAAGGAAATATATGTTATCTACTAAGAAAAATTATGGTATTTGATTGAGGGAATCATTGATATTATATGTTCCCTAGAAGACTGTATATACGTGATTATGTAACTTTACTTATGCATGAACTATGTATTCCTATAATCATATAATAAATAGTACTTTACTATTTAACTATTTGTACAGATAATATTTGAAAAATGCTTGTACGCCACTTCTTCTTCTTAAATTCTCTAAAGGAAGAAAGTGTAGAAACACCTAGAGAACGACAACCAATTGGAAAACATACTCAGTTCCATAAGCTAGTGAGATATTTCATTCCTTACCACCTAAACACAGTAGTCGATTTCTGACAGTATTACATAAACACGGCAACGATGTTTCGGACATTATCAATAAACTCAGTAAAAAAATTCCGTTCATAAAGACTTCAATTCCTAATTAAAGGACGACCTTAACTATTAGTGAAATTCTGAAACATGAATGCAAAAATCGATAGAGTAGTTAAAGGAAAAAAACTTAGAGCTATGTATATGAAATTATTGACAGAGTAGTTAAAGGAAAACTCTGAATTTATATTTATGTATATGAAATTATTGACAAAGTAGTTAAAGGAAAACTCTGAATTTATATTTATGTATATGAAATTATCAACAATAGATAAGACCTGGAATTGAGTCTCCATTGGACCCTGAGGAACAGGCCAAAACCTAATCGACTTAATATTAACAAAAGTACAAATGACATCTCAGGCCATTACTTCCTCTAAACCAAGAAAGAGAACTAAGTATTCATAAACCCTCGATGTACAACTGTTATAAAATTACTCAGTGCATGCATGGTAAATCGGCAAATAACCAGACTCGTTTAATCATAAATAAACTAAACTATAAATTACAGTAGCAGGGTTTGAAAAGACTAAATGATACATTCGGTGATGTTTAGTCCAGCTTCGCTCAAGGCCAACAAAAACCCTTAATAATTTAAGAGAAAAACCTAAATCTCTTCTTCGAAGAACAAAATGATAAATTCTTGCATTCTCATTGATCGCAGTAAGGACTCAAGACACCAACCTGGGAACACAGAGGATGGGAACTTTGTTAGGAAATCCTTAATAATTCATTCCAAAAAGACCGCTAGTCACAGAGTATACTTGTAAGGCAAAATCAAGAGATTAGAGACTCAACTACCATAAATAACCTTGGAAGTAAAAGCATTATGCCATCATCTCTTACCTGAAGAAGAAATTTTCTAGTCGAGGAAGAGCCGAGGGCTTGAAATGCCAGTAAGGAGTTAATATTTCTTACAAATAAGTTCGCAAATAGCCAAATGTTTAAGTTCCAGGACCGAACCCATACCTTGGAAGGGAGATGCTCCTGGCACACTTACAGTCCAACTAGAGGGAGCGGCAACAACCGTAACAAGTCTACAATTGATAGTGCCAGCAACCACTAACAAAAAGGGGATGAATGACTGTAAAATTTATAGGGCATGAGCGAAGAAGATTTTAAGGAATTACTTGTGCGTTTGCCCAACAATGATGGGATGAGGACATTTGATGCCACCGTGAAAATACGCCATGAACTAGAACTGTTGGCAAAATCAACATAGCTCGAGTACTGAGTTTGACATGGTTGCAGAGCACAACACACATAGAAAACTTCACACAAATGAGAAATTGACAGAGTTAATAGGCAAAGGAGGGGTTAGGGTTATCAAACCTCAATTGGATAGTCATACTAATTTTCCATAGATCCCACAGTGGAGCGACCTCTAGCATTAATTTTCTAATCCTCTGGGAGAGAACCAGACTATCAACATTAATGTTATTAACCAAATGGCATAATATCGATTCCACATGCGTGACGAACAGTGTTTCCAAGTCGGCGTGTGATGGGCAGTTTTATTAACTCCATAGATCTTCCAGAGAGATCTTTCATATTCCTTTCCAATCATATTAACCCCTCTATTTAATGTTGATCCTTACAATAATTAAGTGTATCAAGTTTTGTATAGTCTCATGGTATTGTGCCACGGTAAGAGTAGATAATTTTAATGATAATTATAAACTTATCTTTTTATTATTATTATGTGCATGTCAGTGTTTAAGTTTTACAAATGGTATCAGAGCCCAGGCCCGCACATTGAGACGTCTGGGATAAATATTGTACATTTAAATAAGCTCAGAATAATTTTTTTATACAATAAACAATTGAGTTTGGAAAGTTGTGAATATAGAGAAATAATTAAAGGCTAAATCCCACATCGAAGTACAAAATGCAGAGGGACCCCATATTATCGAACCAGTCAGAGCTGCCTTATGTGGAGGCCGATTCGGGTATTTGGATACAGCTAGGAGAGGAATCCTGACAAACCAACATTACCTTGTTGGAAACTGTACAATAGATACATGTACAATGATGAATTTAAGGGCAAACAATGAACGTTTGAGGTGGGAATAGGAGAATATTCTCAAAATCTTATATGATCGACAGAATCAGTGAGGACCTGATCCCAGTATGGAGGATAGGGAAAAAAAACCAACAACATATCACGACGAAGAAAATGTAGAATCAACAGAGGGACATAAGGAGGATAAGGAGGGTCATTCAGATAATGTTTCTGACCAAAGAAAAACCAAAAGACAGAAGACAAAATTACAGGGTGAGTTTAAAAAAATAAAACTGTCACTATTCAAAGGAGACTCTGAAGAGGAAGCCGAAGCATGGTTGATTGACATGGGTAAATATTTCCACATTTTTGAGTATATAAAGAAAAATTCAAAGCATGATTGGCGCTTTACCAATTACGGGGAAAGGCCACTCTCTAGTGGGAGGAAATTAAAACGGTGAGAAACATTGATGAAGAACAAGTGACGTGGCAAGAATTCCAAAAACATTTTAAGGAAAAATTCTTGACTTAGTGTTATTATGATGAAAACATAAAGGAGTTCCATGGACTAAGGTTGGGAACCTTGACCATGGACGAATATGTGAAGTGGTTCACCTCTTTGTTACGGCCTGTCCCATACATGCAGGAGGAAAAAGCCAAAATTTAGTGGTTTACTAGCAAACTCCCTAATTTCATGAAGGATAAATTAGAATTTGACTATCCTAGAACAATGGATGGCGCAGTGCAAAAAGCCTGTATTTGTTACTAGTAGATGAAACAAAAAAGTGGATCACCCAAGGGAGCTTCAGGCAGAAGAATGAAGAATTTACCGCCAAACAGACAACAGAAAGTAGGGAATGGTCAGAATACTCAATAAAGAACCTTTGGGAAGTTTACAAGGAATCTACCCGAGTTTCCAACGTACCCCAAAAATAAACCGATTGTGGGAATCAATAAACTTGCAACTAATCAACTACCAAAACAACTTCTACAATGTTGGGGAATTAATAAATATATATAGAGATGAGCTTTGTTACATAATTTTGGTTTATTTTTTAAAATAAGATTTTTCTTTTAATAGCGGGGAAACATATTATAAGTGGATTGTCAAATTAATATACGATTTACTAAAATGTAAGTTTTTATGGTTTTAAAGTATATTTTTTAAATATAAAATAAATTTAATATATCATAATATATATTTTATGAACATTATTTTATAATATATTCATTATTAATTTTAAACAATACACTACAATTTATAAATAACAATATAATAAAATAATAAACAATAAAATTTGTAATAATTACTATGATCCACTCAAAATGAAATTTAACTTGATTCTATATTAAAGTTAACAATTAGATAATAATTAATAGGAGTTCAATATTATAAATAAAAAACAAATATTTCTTAAAAATGATATTATTAACTCATTAAAATTATAGTGATTTAATAATATATTTTTTTAAATCATAGAAGTAAAATATTAAATAGTCTTAATTAATGTTTTGTTTTCTTAAAGTTTGATAGGTTAGACTAGTCTTAATGAAATTTAATCATCATCACCATTTTTAGTTAAATGTAAAAAAAAACAAATTTTAAATCATTCTTAAACCTTTTTATTGATGATTACTTAACAATAAGCAATGAGAGTCTAATACCATAAATAAACATGGGACATGATATTTTTTTAAGTTAAATTGAAAAAAAAAAACATATATAACTTTCACATAAATCTCAACCTTCTATCCATCACTAATATTAGAAATATTTCATGGATATATTATAAATGTTAAATCTTTACCACCCACTTAATAATTATTAATAATTAAACTAAAATTTTACAAGTCTATTAAAAAATAAACACAAGTATCAATCTAATTAAAAAATACTTATAAAATTAAATTAAATTTATATATATATATATTATATTGTAACAACCCTTGTTGCTGAATATATACTTTGTTTTTTAGAACTTTAGAAACTTAATTTTGTTTAACACAGTTGTTAGAAACTAAGACTCAAAAAACATTAACGTCATGATATTTTGTTAAAAAAAAATTGAATAATGTGCGACTAAGAAAACTGAATAGAAACAGTGGTAATAACTCCTTGAATAGTTAAGAAACAATTGCCATCCCCCTTCTCGAAAGGGGAATGGGAAGAGAAGCATGGGGACTGCTTGAATTTTCCTAGAGCTATTGCAAAGGAAAATAAGAAAAGTGGTGTGTGACTTGAGGCTAGACATTAATCCTAAAGCCCAAGATACAAGATTGTGTATACTTAGAGACTATCGGGAGCAGGAAGTGCTCGGAGGGGGACACTTGATGTAATTGCAAGGTTCATGGCTGGGTGGTGAGACCATTCAGGAAAACTAAGAATATTTATGCAGTTCTAAAATAATTCAAATACAGATAAGTGACTATTTTAGATTTAGTACTTATTTACCAGAAAGCATTGTTGTAGGTTAAATCTTTAAGTATGCTCTGAGAATGAAAGTGAGAAAATATCTGTTATTTGTTAACAAAAATTATGGTATTTGATTGAGGGGATCATTGATATTATATGTTCCCTAGAAGATTGTAGATAGGTGATTTTGTAACTTTACTTATGCGTGAACTATGTATTACTATAATCATAGAATAACCCGTACTTTATTGTTTAACTATCTGTACAAAGAACATTTGACAAATTCCTGTAGGCCACTTCTTCTTCTTAAATTCTCTAAAGGAACAAAATGTAGAAACATCTAGAGAGTGAAAGTTAATTAGAAAGCATACTCAATTCTATAAGCTAGCGAGATATTTCATTATTTACACCTAAACATAGTAGTCGATTTCTGATGGTACTACATAAACACGAAAACGATGTTTTGGATGTTATCAATAAACTTAGTAAAGAAATTATGTTCATATAGACTTTAATTCCTAATTAAAGGACGACCTTAACTATCAGCGAAATTCTGAAACATGAATTCAAAAATTGACAGAGTAGTTAAAGGAAAAAACTCTGAGCATATATATATATATATATATATATATATATATATGAAAATTATCGACGGAGCAATTAAAGGAAAACTCTAAATATATATTTATGTATATGAAATTATCAACAATAGATAGGACATATAACCGACTCTCCATTCGCACCCCGAGGAACGGGCGAAAAATCAATTGACTTAATATTAACAAAAGTCCAAACAACATCTGAGGCCATTACAACATCTAAACCCAGAAAGAGAATTAAGTATTCATAAACCCTCGATGTACAATTGTTATAAAATTACACAGTGCATGCATGGTAAATTAACAAATAACCAGACTCGTTTAATGATAAATAAACTAATCTGTAAATTACAGTAGCAGGGTTTGTAAAGATTAAATGATACATTCAGCGAGGGTTAGCCAAACTTCACTCAAGGCAAGAAAAAACCGTTAATAATTTAAGAGCAAACCCTAAATGTCTTATTCAAAGAACAAAATGATAAATTCTTCCATTCTCATCAATCACAATAAGGACTCAAGACACCAACTTGGGAACATAAAGGATGGGAAATCTGTTAGGGAAGCCTGCATAATTCATTCCAAAAATACCCTAGTCACAGAGTATACCTATAATGCCAAATCAAGAGATTAGACACTCGACTACCATCAATAACCTCAGATGTAAGAAAATCTAATGGGGAAAATAATTATTGCATCATCTCTTACCTGAAGAAGAACCTCTTCAGTCGAGGAAGAGTCAAGGGCCTAAAATTCCACAAAAGAGTTAAGATTTCTTACAAATAAGTTCGCAAATAGCCAAATGGTCAAGTTCCAAGACTGAACCCATATCTTGGAAGGGAGATGCTCCTGGCATACTTACGATCCAACTGGACATAGTAGAAGCAACCATAGAAATCCTACAATCAATAGTTTTAACAACCACTAACAAAAAAGGGTGAAAGACTGTTACCTATGTGCTTGCCTAGTAACGATGATGGGATGAGGACATTCGATGCCACTGCAAAAATATGCCCAAGAATTATAACTATTGGCAAAATCACCATAGCTCAAGTACTAATTTCGACACATTTTTAGAGTGCAACACACACATGAAACCTCACGAAAATGAGAAATGAACAGAGTTGATAGGAAAAGGAGGGGTTACGATTATTAGCCCTCGGTTGGACCATTAGACTAACCCTCCACAGATGCCACAACAGAGTGATCTCTGGCATAATTTTCTAGTCCTCTGGTAGAGAACCGGACTGTCAACATTAATGTTACAAACTAGATGGCACAATATCGGTTCAACATGCGTGACAAACAATATTTCCAAGTCAACGTGTGACGAGAATAATCATCAACTCCATAGGTCTGCTAGATAGAGCTTTCATATTCCCTTCCAATCATATTAACCCCTGTATTTAATGTTAAGCCTTACAATAATTAAGTGTACTAATTTTTGTGTAGTCTCGTGGTATTATGCCGTGGTAGGAGTAGATAATTTTAATGAAAATTATAAACATAATTTTTTATTGTTGTTATGTGCATGTTAGTGTTTATGTGTTACAAATGGTATCAAAGCCCATGCTCGCACACATAGACATCTGCGTTAAATATTGTACGTTTAAATAAGCTCAGGATTTTTTTTTTGTATGCTATAAACAACTGAGTTTGGAAACTATGAACATAAAGAAATAATTAAAGGCTAAAGCCCACATCAAATTACAAAATGCAGAGGGACCCCAGATTACCAAAACATCCAGTGGTGCTTTATGTGGAGGCCAATCCGGATATTTGGATAAAACTAGGAGAGGAATCTCGACAAGCCAACTTTTCCTTGCTCAAAACTGTTCAACAGTTACGTGCAGAAATGATGAATTTAAGGAGAGATAATGAACGTCTATGGCGGGAACAGGAAAATATTCTCAAAAGCCTATCTGATCAACAAAATCAATGAGGAATTGATCCCAGTACGAAGGATAGGGAAAAAACCCCAACAGCCCACCATAGTGAAGAAAATGCAGAATTGACATAGGGACATAAGGAGGATGAGGAGGGGCATTCAGATATCATTTTAGACCAAAGAAAAACCAAAAGACAGAAGATGGAATTACAGGGTGAGTTTAAAAAAATAAAACCATCACTGTTCGAATGAGAATTTAAAGAGGCAAACGAAGCATGGCTGATTTACATGGGTAAATATTTCCAGATTTATGAATACAAAGACAAACTCAAAGCACGATGGGCACTTTACCAGTTACGGGGAAAGGCCACTCTCTGGTGGGAGGTAATTAAAATGGTGAGAATGATTGATGAAGAAAAAGTGATATGGCAAGAATTCCATAAACATTTTAAGGACAAATACTTGATTGAGCATTATTATAAAGAAAAAGCAAAGGAGTTCCATGAGCTAAGTTTGGGAACCTTGACCATGGACAACTATGTGAAGCAATTCACCTCCTTGTTACGATATGTCCCATACATGCAGGAGGAAAAGCCAAAATTCAGTGGTTTATTAACAGTCTACCTAATTTCATGAAGGAGAAATTAGAATTTAACTATCCTAGAATGATGGATGACGCAGTGCAAAAAGCCCGTATTTGTTACCAGCATATGAAACAGAAACGTGGGGCACCCAAGGGAGCTTCAGGCAGAAAGAAGAAGAATTTACCTCAAAATAGACAACAAGTAGGGAATGGTTAGAATAATGACCAAATAACCTTTCGAAAGTTTACAAGGAATCCACTCAAGTTTCCAGCATACCTCGAAAGTAAACAAACAAAGGCAATCAATAAACCTGCTACTGATCAACCACCAAAACAATCTCTGTAATGCTGGGGATTTGGGGAGTCTCATTATTATAAGAACTGCCCACATAGAGCTCATCCAAAATATCTTTCCAGTATGCATGAAGCCTCCACAGTCGGAGATATATCAAGAAGTATGCCCAAAATTAATGCCACTCTGGATGATCACCAAGTAGAATACTAGCCCACCATGATCAAATGCATAGGTATGATTGTTGATAAACCTGTTTCTGTTTTATTTGATTTGGGTGCTAGCCTAAGTTATATTCGCCCCAAATTAATAGAGAAATTTCAGCTGCTAAGCAACATATTTAAGAAATTGTGGTTGGCCCAACTAGCCACAGGAGTTAAGAGAAAGGTATCTGTGAAAACAAAAAACTATCCAATAACAGTTTCAGGATAGTCCATCCATGTTAATCTAAATATACTTCCCTTAGGTTCGTATGATGTACTAATTGGAATGGACTGGTTGGAAATGTGTTGGTCCCTGGTTTATTGTAACGAAAAATCTCTAAGCTACCTACAAAATCAAAGCAAAGAAATGAAATTAAAGGAATCAAGAAAAAATTAAAGTTACGCCCTATTACTACTAATCAGCTAGGGAAATGCATAAGGAAAGGATTCCATATTTATGATATCCAAGTTGGATATTCTAATGACAAAAATAAAATGACTTCATTAGAAGGTATCCCAGTAATTCAAGATTTTGTGGATCTATTTCCAAAATCCATTCCTGGATTGCCACCTAGATGTGATATTGATTTTACCACTGAAATAACACTTGGAGCAGCCCCTGTTTCCAAGACTTCCTACCACACGAGTGTGCCAAAGTTAATAGAACTCAAAATGTAGCTTCAAGAACTTCTAGATAAAGGGTACATTCGCCCTAGTGTATCACCCTGGGGAGCCCCTGTCTTGTTTGTTCAAACAAAGGATGAGACCTTAAGACTATGCATCGACTACCGACATCTAAATAAGCTTACCATCAAAAATAGGTACCCCTTTACCTCGTATTAACGACTTATTTAAGCAAGTGGAGGGGGGTCAATGTATTCTCTAAAATTAATCTAAGGTTAAGTTAGCGCTAGATCCAAAAAAAAAATATGAAGACATTTGTAAAATTGCCTTATGAACTCGTTACGTTTATTATGAGTTTGTAGTACTCCTTTGTTCCTTAAAAACGGCCCCGCCACATTCATGAGCCTAATGCACCACATATTTCAGTCCTTCCTAGATAAATTTGTACTCATTTTTATTGATGATATATTAATTTATTCAAAAAATTAGGAAGAACATGAAAATAACTCGAGAATAGTTTTGGATATTTTACGAGACAATTAGTTGTATGAGTATAGCAAGTGCGATTTTTACAAAGACAAGATTCAATACTTGGGCCATGGTATATCAATTGAGGGTATAGTGGTAGATCCAGAAAAGATCAAAACTATAATGGAATGGACAACCCCGAAAAATTTTGTAGACATGAGGTCCTTTTTGGGCCTAGCAAGTTATTACTGCCGATTCATTAAAAAAATTTCAAAGATAGCTTTTCCTATCACCTCGGTACAGAAAAAGGGGTGTGCCTTTCATTGGACAATGGATTGCGAGCAAAGTTTTGAGTAGTTAAAGCAACTACTCACCACTGCACGAGTGCTAAAGGTAGTAGATTGTATTTAACAAATTTCTTAAATCAGTCTAGTATAAATGCTCGGTAGGCTAGGTGGACGAATTTTCTGAGTGAATTAAATGAAGCACCTTAAAGGAAAATAAAATCGAGTGGCCGATGCATTAAGCAAGAAAATACATTGAGTCTATGAAATACAATTTAGTCAAATACAATCTAACCTTCCTAAAATTATCAGGCAGGCATTCCTCAAGGACCCTGAATATGCATTTCTTTGGCAACAAGCAACAGAGGATCGAAAGAAGGGAAAACAGTCTGACTATGATATAACTTCTGATAAAATGTTAACATTCAGAAACAAGATTTATATTCCCAGCTAAAATTATGTCAAACAATTGTTATTGGATGAATTTCATAGGAAGTCTTATGTCGCTCATCTAGGATACCAGAAACTTTCGAAAGATATCTAGAAAAGTTATTTATGGTCAAGTTTAAGGAAGGATTTTGGGGAATACTTATCAAAGTGTTTGGAGTGTCATCTGTTGAAGGCGAAGCATCAACATCTCGCTAGTCTATTGCAATTTTTACCCATTCTTGAGTGGAAATGGGAGACAATCACTCTAGATTTTATTACAGGACTACCCTACACTAAGAAGAAACATGACTCAATCATGGTTGTAGTGGATAAGCTAAGTAAAACATCCCACTTTATACTTGTGAAATCCACCTACAAGACTATAGATATCAAAGATATATTCATGCAAGAAATCTTCCGGTTACATGCAATACCCCGGATAGTAATTTCTGACAAAGATGTAAAGTTTACATACACATTTTGGAAAACCCTCTTTGTTGAGTTTGGTACCAAAATTAAATTCAGTACCACCTATCATCCGCAAACACATGGCTAGATAGAATGAGTGAATCAAGTCCTGGAATGAATGTTAAGGATGTTCGTTATGCAGCAACCACACAAGTGGGAAGACTACCTCCATGTTCATTATGCAACAATCCTTTTGAGGTGTTGTATGTAAGGAAGTGTTGGGTACCCACGGACTGGAATAACCCAGTTAATAGGTTAGCATTAGGTCCTGATGTGTTAGCTGAAATGGAGGCAACAGTGAAAAAGGTTCGCTAGAACTTAAATGTCGCTCAAGATAGGCTAAATGTTTATGCTGATAAAAAAAGTATTCATAAATAATTTCAGTTAAGGGACCATGTATACTTAAAATTTAAACCCCAGAAAATCACCTTATAGTGGAAGGGTTGCGCCAAGCTAGAACCCCGGTACTACCAACCGTTTCAAATATTGGAACGCATTGGACTAGTGGCATATAAATTAGCACTCCCTGACCACATCCGGGTTCACAATATTTTCATGTCTCTTTGCT
>APFE031164401.1:18976-51612 GCA_000404065.3 Pinus taeda
AGATATACAACCCTCATCATATAATTAATCGGGAAAGTATACAGGTAATAAAACAAATAAATATGTGACATTAAATTGTTGTTTGGTGCAATTCTAATAGCCAGTTATAAATTGTGCACGTCGAGCTCGAGGGAGAGTTCCTGGTAAAGCCTCTTCGTATTTTAGATCAAAGAGAAATCACCTTACAGCAGCAAACCATCTTCCAAGATAAAGTCCAATGGAATCACTTTGGCCCAGAAGAGGCCACTTAGGAAGAGGAGGAGACCGCGATGCAGGCCTATCCAACATTATTTTCTCAGAAGAATACCAAGGATGGTGTTCCTCATAAAGGGGGAGAGTTGTGACACCCCTTTTTACTCAATATTTACTTTTTTTAAAACCAATTTTTACACAGAACTTTAGAAAAGTTTAATTTTGCTTAACACGGTTGTTAAGAAACTAATACCAAAAAAACTAGAACATGATGATATTTTTCATAAAAGCAATTGAATAATGTGTGATTAATAAAACTAAATAAAAATAGTTACAATAACTCCTTCAACAGTTAAGAAACAGTTTCCATCCACCTTCCCCAACGGGGGAGGGGAAGAGAAGCAGGGGGGTTTCTTGAATTTTCCTAGAGCTAGGAAGGAAGAACCAGTGGAAACATTACAATGGAAAATAAGCAAACCGGTGTGTGACTTGAGGCTAGAGATTAGTCCTGAAGCCGAAGGTACTAGGTTGTGTATACCTAGATGTTGAAAATAATACTGAGAAGAGGGTGAATCAGTATTATCAGATTAATAATTTTATTTCCCAAGCATATTTATATGTGTTACTTCAGTGAAGTGAACTAGCGTGTACACGTAACTGTGATTAGATAAACTAACATATATCTAGATAACTTGTGATTTAGACAATTTATCATGTGTTGATATTAAACCAGTACATCAGTAACTTACTAGACATTGCAGTAAAAGAAGAATAAAGCATCAGACATAATAAACACATATGAACACCAATATTTAAGGTGGAAAGCCAATGTGGGTGAAAACCACCTGCTACTGTCGTCTCTGTCTTCTTTTGATAATAAGAAAATTTGTTTACAATCTTGTACTCGCGCAAACTCATACCAGTATGCAGGCATGCACCTACAAAAGGCTACAACCTTTTCTCATTTTCCAACTTCTACTGGAAATGGAGCTGCAACCCCCTATCTCTTATACAAGCCAATTTGTTACTAGTATGTAGGCTTCGACCTACAGAAGGCTACGACCTTCTTTCTTCCTCCAGGGACCACGTTTCATGAATTTTTAGATTGGATACTCCTGGATTAGAACACCACAATCTGAAGGGACGTTTCATCCAAATTTCATACTAGACCCATCAAAAAATCTTAAACTTAAACTACATCAACCAAAATTCATTTAATCTGAACAATCAGATCACTTGCACCAAAACACTATGCTCAACCTAGAAACAGAGCTTTACACAGGCAGCAACAGAGATCACTTCTTCTCACTTATACAATCAATCAATAAAATACCAGCCTCCTTATGTATTCAATTATACATTCAGATCTAAGAAGACTTCATTGACATACAATAGTAAAACAACAGAATTTGATCAAATAGATCAATCAAATCTGAAAATAAATAAATAAATAAAAATAAAAAAAAATAAAAATAAATTAAAATAAATAAATTAAATAAATTAAAAATTAAAAATTAAAAATAAAATTAAAAATAAATATAAAAATTAAAAAAATTTAAAAATAAATAAATAAAAAAATAAAAAAAAAAAAAATATTTTCTTTTTGTACACGCTATTTTGAAGGGTATAACATCATGTACACAAACTTTTTAAGAGACAAACCAATGTACATATCTACAAATATATAATCATAACTTTGCTACAATTTTGAACTTTAGACAAACCTAGATCACGACATTTAAAGAATAAAACAGGTGTACACAGTTAGATCTAGCCCAACAAATACCTGATCATCTAATAATAGGTCACTTCAGGTCTCATGATCCTACTCCAACATTGAATTCAAGGCGCACAAAGTATTTTCGATCAAATCACAAACATAGCCCCTGCAACATAAAATATACTTTAGATAGAAGTATTCCTTAGAAACCCATGCACTTGCACCCTTGGCCTTATGATCTTGTCCTCCTTATATAGCTTTAGGCACTTTGTCAATACCTTGGACCAAAACCACTCAGGACTAGTACCTTGGATCAAATACCTAGGGTCAATACCACAGACCAAATACCTATGGTCAATGCCACAGACCAAATACCTTAGACCAAAACCTAGGTTTTCCAATCATGTACATGCTTTTCTTTCTGTGGGAGTGTGTGTATATGTATACACTCTTTTTGTTTTGTGGAACAGTGTGTATACACTTTTTTGACTAAGTGGACCAACGTGTATCATCTTTTTTCTTTACCTTCTTTATTCTGATTAGTAGACCTTAGTTCCATATTCATGTTCTTTTGTACCAATGCCCTATAAACTTTGAATATACATGTTGTACTGTGAGTTCCCTTTTACCAAAACTGAATTGACCTGTGAGTGAGTTTCCATCAAGGACAACACTTGTATCATAATGCCAACAATATCCCCCTTTGGACTTGATGGCAACCATGATGGTGTCGATTGTTGCAATCTATAGAAACTGTTAGAGATAACAAGCAACACCAAAATTCTCTCCCCCTTTGAAATCAAGGGCAAAGGGAAAACCAGGATACTCTTCTTATCTGAAAAAATGAATATGATCATGCTGCCCCTAGGCACATGCTAAATTCTCTGATTAAACTCCCTCTTTGTGCATGTTTTGATATCATTATACATGTTGTGATGCATGATGAGCCCCAGAAATGGGTAACTTATTGGGCTCATTTTACCTATTATTCTCAATTAATCCACCATTCTTCATATTTCTATGCATGCTTTTGAATATATTTATGTCAATTGAATGAATGAGAATAGTCACTTGACCAGAAAGTTTAATACGTGCTTATTGTAGATTTTTGAACATCTTTTGGACCAAGGTCAAGCATTTATGAGCAAGTTGATAGCCAAATACGAAGGAACAAGGCTAAGGATTTGTAGGAAGGGTGTCTCCAGCACTAAATGACCCCTTCCTCGAGTTCTCCACCATCAGCTTAGAGTTCAACAACCCACCAAAGATGATTTCAAGGGGCAGTCGAGCAGATTTTGTGAAGTGGCAAATTAACTACAGATTTGAGCAACTAAGCTCCTAAAGTTGAGGAGGGATGTTGGGATTCCTCGTGATGCATAAGTAGGAAGGTTTCAAGCCTTGGTAGTTTAGCCATTCAACAATTGTTTTTCGCACTTTAGTGCAGCTCTGCATTGCAGCTCATCTTCGAGCTTTTGTTGTAAATCGTTTTGTGACACGATTATTTTTTGAGTAATGGAGATAAATTTCACTTTGTGCCAGCTCTGAGCTTCCTTAGGAGGCTACAGATCTTAGGGTTGGGCCCAAGCCAAGTGCTAGTACCCCCTTTGTGTACTTTTATGTGTCTTTGTTGCATTCATAAAATAATTTCTATTATTTAGCTTAAGATCTTGCTTTGCTACTTAGGTTCTTTCTTATGATTAAAATAGATTTTCATACTTTAGGTTGATTTGACAGTTTGGTAAAGGAAAATATCTACAAAAACACCATCAAGCAATCCTTGATCCCATCTCTCCCTCCGTGGGACCATGAGCTGAGACCAAGGCATACTTGTTGCCACAAAAACATTGTTTTTGCCTTTCCATGCAATTGCTAGTGTTAGATTTTTAGTTGGAAAAGTTGATACTAGTTGTACTTGCCTATTTAAGATATGTTCTTTCTTAATTTCCATATTTATCTCACATGATTTCCTGTCTATAAAATTTTGTACATCATGTTTCTGGTTTTTAGGTCAGATTACGTCAAAATAGCTAGATCTCTGGTTTTCCTAGTCTTTGTTTAATCAGTTTTCGAAAATAGTGTGCAGAACACCTGTAATACATCCCTGCCTAGCCATATTCCGTCATACAACCCGCTCCAACCCCTAATCCAAGATTCCTTCCCTTCATTTGCCACACCTTTCCAATTTGCCCTAATTTCTACATTCTTGTGTAGCATTTCTCCCTCCATCCTTGAACAATCCAACCAACTTAATCACTCCTTAGCTTTATTCATGAGGTCATAGACCCCTTCACATCCTCATCCATCCTACATTTCCACTTTCCCACCTTTTTTTCCACCATTAGCCCTCCAAAATCCTCTTTTGGCTCTTCTTGTAGAACATCGTGTAGAACCCCGCAGACTTCCTGTAGAAGTTCATGTCAGCATTTTTTCGAGATCTGATCACTGTGAAAATCTTTGGAAGGGCGTTAGGGACCCCTTAGGCCCTCTTATCACCTTTCCAACCTCCTGCAAGTGCCTACTCTATTTCCTTTCGCCAATCAACCTCTTCATAGTCAAAAATCGTTAAAGCACATGCATAATAACTTTGCAAAATTACTGAAATATACAAAAATATGATTTTTCGAGATTTTACTTCAGAAGTAGCTTAGTCAAATGCATTTTACCTTTCCAAGAGTCAATGGCATCCATTTCCATTGTTTTCTCTCTTTTCTTGCACTGGTAGGGTTAGTCGGAAAAAGTAGGGTTTGCTAGGGTTTGCATTTCTTTTCAGCTTTTAGCTTCTTTCTACAAGTAGACGAGCCTCCTTTGAGTTAGCTTTCATCCATCACAGTTAAAATCTTCTTCTAAGAGCTCATAGAAGTTGGCTTGAGCTCCTAGCGGACTTGTGCTAGCTGATCAAGTGACAGCCTGCGGCAATAGCTAGTACTTGTGCATATAGCACCTTTGCTTCCAAATTTGTTACCAAAAATCGGGTTGATAAAAGTAAATAAGGGAGTCCCGGGAGTTGCAGCATCATTGCTAAAATTCTGGAGCCCACCATATTTTTAGTGCCATTGCCAAGGAAGTGTCAGAGTATTTGTGATTGCTGCTTTTCTTCTATTTTCTACTGCAACCTTCTACTAAGTCGTTTATTTCAACAAGAGTAGAGTAGTTGCTTCATTTCCATTTTGCAATTTCATTTCGCAAAAGTAGATTAGACATTTCCTGCTTTCCTAGACTAGCATTTCAATTCTGCAAGAGTAGATTAGCATTTCAATTCTGTAATTTCAATTCCGCAAGCGCAGCTTAGCATTTCATTTCTACAATTTCATTTCAGTAGCATAGCTTTGTCATTTCCTGCTTTCATTTCAATTATGCAATTTTCATTCCAACAAAGTTTAATTTAGTTAGTTGCATCTTTTTGCTCAATCAATTTCAGTTTTGCAGGTACAAGTAGAGAAAAATACAAAAATCAACCAAAAATATTTCATTTCATGCCTTGTAGGAACACAGACAATTTAGGAAAATTCTTACCCAACACCCCCACCACATCACTGAGTCACCCTTCTCTCTTCTTCGGTGGCAGTGAATCCCGAGAGATACAAGAAGATCCTCTAACAAAAGAAGAGCAAGAAAACATTCCTCCTGAGACCATGGCCAAACACAGAAACGATATAGGAGATGAGGGGAGAATAAAAGGTTCCTTTCCCATCCAAGAGACCAATGGGGACACAAAAATGAAAAACATAACTCCCTCAACCTTACCTCACTTCCATGGATTGACCACTAAAGACCTTGATACCTTCTTGTTTGAGTTTGTTGTCCTTTTTCGAACCTATGACTATGCAGAAGATGAGCAAAAGTTGAAACTCTTTCCCTCTACCCTCAAGGATGCAACACTACACTGGTTCATGGGGTTACCTGGAAACAGTATCACAACTTGGGCTCAGATGCAGCAAGCCTTTAACAACAAATACCGGGATTATTGTAGGTCAAAGGAAACAAAGGGAGAAATCTTTCATATGACCATGGGAAGCGATGAATCTTTAGAATATTATGAAGAAAGGTTCCAACAAAGTTATAAAAGGGCTAGGTGCACACTTGACCCCGAATCTCTGAAGTTGGTTCTGCTCCGAGGAATCCCTGAAGACCTTCTAGATACCCTCCATTTGCTGGCTGGAGGAGACATCTACCAACTGCCTTATGATGAAATAAAGACTGTGTTTAGAAACCATTCTAGGGCAACCCAGAAAAGAGGTAGGGGGAATCAACTTTCAGCTAGTGCCACCTTGTCCAAACATGAGTTTGCAAATCAGATGGAAGACCTTAAAAGTGAGATGAGACAGATCATTGACATGCAACTAGATACTTTCCGAATCCAACAGAAGAAAGAGGAAGTTGAGAGGGCTTTGGCCATCTTTTGTCCCAGATGTACAATGAAACATCCTCGAAATGAGTGTCCATTGCACTCAGTAGAGGTATGTCTCGTTTGTGAGGAAGACCACCCTAAAAACTAGTGCCCAAAATTACCCATACTTAAATCTATGTACCAAGGGGTTGAAGGAGCCACTAAACCGCTCTACTTCCTAAACCAAAGGAGGCCACATGGATCTAGACCTTACCAACAGGGGATGCAAGGAACATCCCAGACTTATTACAACCCAAACCAATCCACTCACATACATTCTTGGGGTCCCCCTGCTCATCCTTCTTGGTCTGCACCCCCTCCTTGGTCATATCCACCTCAATACCATACTCAACCTACTGCTCATTCATTTCATTCTCATGTTTAGTCCCAACCTCAGTGGAATGTACCTCAACAGGGGTGGAGGCCCCAATACAATTCTCCTCCCACCATTTTTCCTCCCCCACCTGCTCAACCACAACCAGTACCTCCTGCTCCTCAGAGACAACCCCAGACGCCTTCTCAACCATACCCAAACCCCAATAACAGACAGGCCCAACAGGTATATACTGGAGAGACAACATGCCCTACCTATGTTGTGGAGATTCAAGAGATCAACCTATGATCTAGGAAGGTCCTCCCAGATAGCCAACCTCCTCCTAAGGAGGATGAGGAAGAGAAACAGGAAAGTGAACCCAAAGCCATTCCACCCTTTCCTGAGAGACTAACTAGAACCACACAACCAAACCCAGAAGAGACTAAACTTCTAGGTGAGCTTAAACAGTTATGTGTGAAGATACCACTTCTCCAAGACATAAAATATGTACCAATCTACAACAAATTGATTAAAGAGAAGTGTTTCAGGCACCGAGGCAGGTGCAAGAGAGATGGCCCAACTATCAATGTCATAGGACAACTGTTCAACCTAATGTTGGGACAAGTAATTTGTCTGAAATATCTGGACCTTGGGAGTCCTATAATTGATGTCCACATCAATGGCACCATAATCCCCCACACCTTGATTGATCTAGGGGCTACCATTAATGTGATGACCCAGGACACTATGCTCAAACTCAACCTTCAGAGTTCCCTAAGAAAGACCTCGACAGTACTACAGTTAGCAGACCGCTCCACCGTGACTCCCGAAGGGATTGTGGAAGATGTCATGGTCTCCATTGATTCTTGGGAGTACCCTACAGACTTCTTGGTCCTTCAGCCAAAGGCAAAATTCACTAGATACCCCCTCATTCTAGGAAGGCCTTGGCTAGCTACCGCAAATGCTTACATCAATTGTCAAGCTGGGAGCAAGACCATCAAGAATGGGCCTATATCCAAACAACTCATCCTATATCCTCTGGCCCAACCTCTACTAGAACATGACTTACCTCTCTGGTTGGAGGAGAAAGATGAGGATGAAATCTACTCTACACCACTATGCACAGTGAAAGCCACCAGGGGAGGTCCTCAAACCAAGGATGACCTTATTGAGAATTTGATTCAGAATCCACCTCCCAGCATGCGACCATTAGAAGAGTTGGTAGAAGACACCCAAGCCAGTGCTTTAGTGGATCTCTGTGTGGCTGATCCGACCTCCCCCCCGAGTTAATAATGTGGAATTTGGCCCTGAAAGAACCTTGAGGATCAACTCATCCCTGTCCCCCTCTCAGGAGAAGGAGCTGTGTTGCTTATTGAACCACCATTTGGATGCTTTTGCTTGGAGATATAAGGAGATGAAAGGAGTCCACCCTTCAGTCTGTACCCATAAAATTTACATTAAAGAGGTTTGTAAACTAGTTAGGTAGCCTCAGAGGAGAATGAATCCAACCCTTAAAGACATTGTCAAAGAGGAACTGCAAAAGTTGTTGGATGCAGAATTCATCTACCCCATCTCTGACAGCGAGTGGGTTTCTCCTCTGATGCTTGTGCCTAAGAAAAAGGGGAAGTGGAAAATTTGTGTCGATTATCAAGAACTTAACAAAGCCACCAAGAAGGACCATTTCCCTTTGCCTTTCATAGATCAAGTGTTAGATGGGCTGGCGGGGAATAAATTCTCTTCCTTCCTAGATGAGTTCAGCGGGTATAATCAGATCCAAATCAGCCTGGAAGACCAAGATAAGACCAATTTCACATGTCCATGGGGTACCTATGCCTACCGGGTCCTTCCCTTTGGGTTATGCAAGGCTCCTGCCACTTTCTAGAGAGCAGTATTAACCATATTTGCTGCGCTGGTTCATGATTTGGTGGAAATCTATACGGATGACTTTACTCCTTATGGATCTAGCTTCCAAGAAGCATTGACTAACTTGGGAAAAGTTTTAACCAAGTGTATTGAGATGAACTTGTCCCTCAGTCCAGAAAAATGTGAATTTCTGATGACTGAAGGGACTGTGCTAGGTCATACAATTTCTCAGTGAGGATTACAGGTGGATTCCAACAAGATTGCTATCATCCAAAGGGTTCCACCTCCTCAAAAGGTAAGAGATGTTCAGAGTTTTCTAGGCTTAGCGGGATATTATAAAAGATTCATTAAAGATTTTAGTAAGCTAACCTCTCCATTATTTGGTCTTCTGGGGAAGATGTTGAGTTCATATGGACTGAAAACTATCAAGAGGCTCTGGATGCGTTGAAAGGTAAGCTGGTAATTGCCCCAATCTTGAGAGGTCCAAATTGGGCCCTACCTTTCCACATTCACACAGATGCCTCGAACAAAGCCATAGGAGCAGCCTTAGGACAAGTTGAAGAGAAGATACCATATGCCATATATTTTGTCAGTAAAAACCTGTCCAAGGCAGAGTTAAACTATACCATAACCGATAAATCGCTCTTAGCTCATATCATTAGATGGTTACTTTTATTGCAACAATTTTATTTGACCATTATTGATAAGCCAGGTAAGGAAAATGTTGTTGCTGATTTTCTATCTAGACTAGATTTGTCTGCAGGTGAAGAAGGGGTAGTGAACGATCAAATGCCAGATGAACACGTGTTTGCTATTTTAGTACTCTCTCCATGGTTTGCTGATATAGCAAATTACTTGGTTTCGGCATAGTTCCCGCCACACCTATTCTCAAAAGAGAAGAGCAAGATCGTGAGGAAAAGCGCCCCATTCACATGGATTGGGGGTTACCTATTTAAACTTGGCCCAGATTAGATTTTGAGGTGTTGTTTTAGGGAGAAGGAAGTTTTTTAAATCCTCGTAACCTGTCATGATGGGCCCTATGGAGGCCACTTTGCAGCAAAAAGAAATGCTTTTAGAATTCTACAGGCAGGCTACTATTGGCCCACTCTTCATCAAGATGTCAGGAGATACATCAACCAATGTGACTGATGTCAAAGGATGGGGAAAACAACTCCAAGGGATGAATGCCCCTCCAACCTCAAGTGACTTTCAAGCCATTTGAGAAGTGGGGCATGGAATTTGTGGGTCCTAACAACCCTCCTTCAAAACAAAAGTCTTACATCATTACATGCACAGACTACTTGACAAAGTGGGCAGAAACAAAGGCAATCAAGGCAACAATAGAAGAAAATGTGGCTGAGCTTTTGAGCGAGAATATCTTCTACAAGTTTGGCTACCCGAGAGAGTTAGTCACATATCAAGGAAGTTAGTTTACTTCTAAGCTAATTTAAGACCTACTTGCTTATCAATGGATTAAGCACAGAAATTCCACCCCTTATCATCCGCAAGCAAATGGACAGATCGCTTGGTTGATGCCACCTGGGCCTACAACACTACATGGAAAACTACAACAGGTTTCACACCTTATGAGTTGGTCTATAGGAAGAAGGCTATGTTGTCCAATAGAATTTGAATATAACACATTGAGGTTGGCAGCTCAGCTGGACCTAGATCTTAGCCATGCACAACAGGAAACATTACTTTAGCTGAGTGGACTAGATGAACAGAGAATGCAGGCCCTTCTCCACTCAGAGGTGGTCCAACTTCAAAGGAAGATATGGCGTGACCGGTACCTTAAAGAAAAGCAATTTCAGCTAGGAGATTGGGCGCTATTATACGATTCAAGATACAAGGATTTCAAACGGAAGCTAAGGACAGGATGGCTGGGACCATATACAGTAGAGAAATGCAATGACAATGGTTTAGTCCTTATCAAGACCACTGATGAGGAAGCCATCCCCATGCTCGTCAATGGGCATCGATAGAAAATCTAAAAGAAGGTCCTTTCTAAGCAAGAGTTCATTGAAACTCTAGATAAATTAGTATTGGTAGTGGAGCATGCCCCTGCCTCCACTCCACCCACACCTTGAACACAAATAAATAAATAAATAAATAATTAAAATAAAATATCCTTGGGTGAAAACCTCTTGGAGGTGCCCAGGGTAGACAATGAGGGTGAAAACCTCCTAGAGGCACCCCAACTGTCTCAAAGGAAAAAAAAAGAAAGAGGGAAAGAGAAAGAAGAAAAGAGACAAAGAAAAATAAAACTAATTACTGTTGAATAATTACAGGTTCCATGAAGGACATTGCAGGTTAGGAGGATCGCACAAGACAAAGACAGAGGTCAGCACCAGACTGCAAGCATCCCTCACAATCCATTCCTCCATGACCACTACCCTTTCCTAAGATTTGGTCTCATTCGGGCTAAGGTTTCACCTTCTACAGGAAGTTTTGTGTCTTCTACAGGAAGATCTTATAGAGCCTATAGACAAGCCAAAATTGATCTCCGAAGAGGACCCGAAGGTCAGGAATATGTCTATGAGGCCTGTAAACATACCTGCTTCCATCCATCACAATATGTCACCTTTTTCCATCTCCGTACACCTCCATTGCACTCTTTTTTTATTTTCCTGCACAGTCACACACAAAAATCTATTTTCTTCATATTGCTAGCAAAAAGTTCTTAATGACAAATCAAGCAGCAATTTTTCATTCACCATACCTGTTACCCTCCATCTAGATTCCTCACCCGCTGAGACCCTCATCGGCAGTATAGCCCTGCTCATTCTAGCTTGCATTCCAAGAGGAGAAGCAGCTACACGACATCCTACAGGAATCTTGTAGCAATTGATCCGTCTAAAAGACATACTCGTGAGACAAGGACAACAAAGTATGTCAAAAGAGACAAGCATGGAGCTCTTCTTGAATGTAATAACATCAACAGCAGCAGAGGCCAAGCATGCAGTATGCATGGAGCAAAGGCAAACGAAGGAACGGTTCCAGAACCTGAAATCTGCATAACATGGCCATGACCATGCAGGTAAGTGCCTAAACGCGTTCTTCAATTGTATAAATCATATTTTAAAAGCTGCATGACTATGGGAATGGTTCCGATTGGGTGAAATAAATGGCCTGTCAGCTGGCCACTCTTGGCCAGTTACATATCCTCGTGAAATCCAAATGGGCCCTGTTACATTCAAAATTTCTGATTAGATGTGTAGCGAGTACGCGAGGAGTGTCCATTCAGAGAGAATCATTGGGACTGGTAGTGGTGGTGGTGGATAACCGGAGAGCAGAGGTGATGGTGGTCAAAAAAATACACAAACATTATGGCTATGATGTCAGATCAATGGTCCAGTCCAGCCACCTCATCCCCTCACCATGAATCACGCCGCAGTTAAAAGACGCTTAGTCGAAACATGCATTAGCCTCTGTTCATTCTTCACTCACGACGTTCTCGATTGAAGTACATATCCACTGCTTCCAAAAACAGTTAACTAGTGATCCTCCACTAGTTTTTCAGCCTGTCTTCAAAAATCTCTCGCTTATTGGGCTCTATCGGAAGAAAAATTCCATTCTACGGGAACCAGGAGCCTTATACAAGAAGGGTTCTACAAGAAAGGCACAGAACTGCTCGGTAGAAGGGAAACCCAAAATTTTCATTGAATTTCAAGCTCCAAATGACGTAGGCCCGAGAGAACTTCTTTGTGCATGATTGTTTGTATAAGGTGGTGAATTGAAGAACATTAGTTTGAAAAAATAAAAGTCTACCTATGTATTGAACAAACCATGAAAAATTGCCTGCATACTTCACTAAATTTACCCAGTTCTTTCTCTGCATTCTGAAATATCCTCATCATTTTTTAAAATTCTCCTGTAAGGAATGTGCATGCTGCAGTAGAGGCCACCCTGTGTGTGTGAAAAAACTAAATTTACATATCTATCTATGTGCTGAGAAGAGAATCTGTGTCCTTATGCTCTGTTCTATAAAAACAAAATTCTTCTTTCCATAAACAGACAATCGAATTCTGGGTGATAGTGGTCTTAAAACAATGGAATTATTGCTATTTGGTATTGTAAGGAACACACAAGAAATTCCTTCTTAGGTTCAAAAGAAACCAAATTCAGCTATTCTCTGTTTCAATGATTGACTGTTGCTTTCCTGAGCATTTTCTTTTCTGGTTAATACATAAGAAGAAAAATCAACACCATGCCAGGGGGATTCATAAGGAAAGAAACCTCAGACTCCAGCAAGTTGTATGAGCACCCTAAGGTGGTGGACCTTTTCACCTGAGCAAATTGAAAATCATCCTTTGACAAAATTCAAGGTCATGATGAGGAAATAACTGAAGAGTTTTTAATATCCCTGAGACCACATTCAAAGACACATGCCACAGTTAGTTTTGGGGGTTTGACCCTAGAACTCACCCCTGAGCTCATCAGTAGAATTACTGGTCTACCATTGGGGCTCCCTTGGAGCAAGGAAGAGAGATCATTGGGTGAAATTGCTAAGAAAACATTTTTTCTACCCGAGGAGCATCTTGCAGAAGACAAAAATGGAGTTAGAAGGACAAGCCTGCCCCCTCTCTGGAGTGAAGTTAGTTATCAAATTATGAAGTACATCACATGTGAAGGGAGGTTTAGCATCATCTATGGATACCATTTCAAGTTGTTATGTGAATTAAGACATGGGATTGACTTGCCTCCAGCCAAGAAACTAAGCATCCCATATTTCCTTCTTCAGTCCTTAATTGAATGTGGTGCAAAGCTAAATGAAGGGATCCAAATTAGTTGGCCCACCATGGGCTCATCAAAATGTTAGTGGAAGATTCTTTACACACCTACACTGTCCCCATATCCTGGGAAATCTTCAGAAACATGTCCTGAAATGATAACATTAGAAGTTTGGCTGAAAACATAACTCCATCTAGCAGTGAGGATGGGGAGCAAACTGAAGAAATGGAGAAAACCAATGATGAGGGAACACAGGACATATAAGCAGAGGGAAGGACATAGGAAGCATAGGAAGAACAGAAAGAAATTAGCAAGACTGCTGATCCTAAAACAGAGGAAGAAACAATAGCAAAAACAACAAGGGAAAAGAGGATACAGAGTAGAAAGGAAAAGGCTAAAAAGGCCCAAATGAAGGTTGCCACAGCTAAAGCAAGCACCCAGGAAGAAAAGGAAAAGGCACACCCTGAGATATCAGTCAAACAGACAGAAACAATGGACACAGATTTTTATAGGAAGCGAAGGAAAAGACTAGCAGGAAGAGAAATCCCTAGAAACGTTGGCCAGGGAGGTAGCAGTTGTGCTTGTTGCATTAAGCACACCTGCAAAACAAAAAGGAAAGAGAAAGAGGCAAACCTCCATGTACTTTAAAGCTAGGAGAAGCACATGGATCAAAGTGGACAAACCCCAGCCAAAATCGAAGGAACCAATTGTCATTGAGGACACAACCACTAAACCGAAAGAAGAGTCTCCTTCAAAGATATGTATCACCTATGAAAGAGGAAGCCCAAAAACCTCCACCTGGAGAGAAAGAATTAGGATGATGGACTCAAAAACAACTCTACAGGAAGCTAAAACATCTCTACAGGAAACTCTTCCGAAGTTAAAAGAAACCGAGAAATTGGAGGAGAAGGCAACGAAACAATCACAGGGAGAAGAAAAGACCAAAGAAATATTGGAGCCAAGCCCTCAACCTAGCTTGGGCTCATATTACAACCTATTAGAAGGTGGGAAGATCATCCCACATAAGTTTTCTATACCACTCTTCTTTGCATTGGAACAAGAGCGTGTTAGGACTCACACTTGGATGAGGATTGCCAAATCCAAGGGTGTTGCAGACATAGGCCACCTAGAGGAATAGCTAAAGGAATCAAGGAAAGAATTGGCCATGGTGAGGCACATGGAAACCAGTGAGAGAGCCAAATTACAGGAAGAGAATGAGCTACTGAGAAAGCAGTTGCAGCTACAAAAAGGTCATAAGAAATATAGGTCATCCATTGTGGGAGAGCAGCAACAGTAAGAAGGACCTCTAGCAAACAGGGAAACAACCGAGGAATAACAGAGAGAAGAAAACATGCCAACTAATGTTGAGATGCTAACAAAACTGCTACAGGAAAAGGAGTCACAAGCAGTAGAAGAAATACAAGATTTGGAATTACAGGTGCAAGAGAAAGAAGCCAAAATGGCTTGCATGGCTAGCTGGGTAGTAGAACCGTTACAATGTAGTTAACCTGCTAAGTCATATGCATTATATCTTAAGGATCAATGGTTTCAATTTCAAATTAACACACTGGCCCAAAGGGGCACCATTCCATTCTAGAACTACAATCATTTCATGTATTTGTGTGACAGTAGCTCAGCTGAAGATAAGGCCAAGTTAGCAGAATTCTATTTACACAACTTGGCACTTCCAAACATGAATCTATGGGACCCCAGTACAGCATCGGGAGATGTGGAACTAATGGCCATGGACTCTTGGTTAAACCATGAGGAAAAGAGGGCAACAGAAATTCGGGAAGTTATGGACAGGGAGCTAAGTGAGCCACTCATGATCAAAGCAGAACCAGAAGATCCCTCAGATTTAGTGTATGCCCATCAGCACCTAGCCAACAACCCTCAAATTCTCCTAAACTACAATGAAAGACAATCTCGGGCCGTTGGTCACTTTGAGGACATGGAGAGACTGTTGGGTGATAACTACATCCATGTTTGCACAAGGAGATGGAACACATTGTCCCATACTCTGAAAATAAGAGAGTACCACTCCCCAACAAGGATGCAGGAGGCTTTGGCTAGAGTACCCCTCTACAAACAGTAATTGCAAAATCTAAAGGCCAGCTAGATTTGCCTAAAGTTCAGTCCCCCATTGCTTTTGGGACTATTGGAAGGGATCAAAGAAGAAGAAGAACACAGGCAATGGGAGGAGGTAGAGAAAGAAGTAGGGTTTCATGACCAAGAATAGGACATCACCTCGGAAGCCTGGGATGTCAGAGAGGTAGTCAAAGCAATCAAAGATAATGAGCTGGATTAGTTTCTCAGAAGATGAGCAACACATTCAGCAGGGTGATGATGAGCCCCAGAAATGGGTAGCTTATTAGGATCATTTTGCCTATTATTCTTGATTAATCCACCATTCTTCATAGTTCTATGCATGCTTTTAAATATATTTATGTTAATTGAATGAATGAGAATAGTCACTTGACCACAAAATCTAATACATGCTTATTGCATATTTTTTAACATATTTTGGATCAAGGTCAAGCATTTATGAGCAAGTTGACAGCCAAATATGAAGGAACAAGGCTGAGGATTTGTAGGATGGGTGTCTCCAGCACTAAATAACCCCTTCCTCGAGTTCTCCACCATCAGCTCAGAGTTCAACATCCCACCAAAGATTATTTCAAGGGGCAGCTGAGCAGATTTTGTGAAGTGGCTGATTAACTATAGTTTTAAGCAGCCAAGCTCCTAAAGTTGAGGAGGGCTATTGGGAGTCCTCATGGTGCATAAGTAGGAAGGCTTCAAGTCTTGGTAGTTTAGCCATTGAATAGTTGTTTTTCACAATTTAGTGCTGCTCTGCATTTCAGCTTATCTTCGAGCTTTTGTTGTAAACAATTTTGTGACATGATTATTTTTTGAGTAATGGAGATAAATTTCACTTTGTAGCAGCTTTGGGCTTCCTTAGGAGGTCGTAGCTCTTGGGGTTTGGCCCAACCCAAGTGCCAGTACCTCCTTTGTGTCCTTTTATGTGTCTTTGCTACATTCATAGAATAATTTCTATTATTTAGGTTAAGATCTTGCTTTGATACTTAGGTTTTTTGACAATTAAAATAGCTTTTCATACTTCAGGTTGATTTGACAGTTTGGTAAAGGAAAAGATCTGCAAAAAGGCCATCAAGCAATCCTTGATCCCATCTCTCCCTCCTTGGGACCATGAGCTGAGACCAAGGCATACTTGCTGCCATAAAAACATTGTTTTTGCCTTTTCATGCAATTGCTAGTGTTAGATTTTTAGTTCGAAAAGTTGATACCAGTTTTACTTGCGTGTTTAAGATTTTTTATTTCTTAGTTTCCATAATTATCTTGCATGATTTCCTATCTATAAAATTTTGCTCATCATGTTTCTGGTTTTTAGGTCAAATTACGTCAAAATAGCTAGATCTCTGGTTTTCCTATTCTTTGTTCAATCAGTTTTGGAAAATAGTGTGCAAAACACCTGTAATACATCTCTGCATAGCCTTCCTCCACCATACAACCTGCTCCAACCCTTAATCCAAGATTCCTTCCGTTCATTTGCCACACTTCTGCAATTTGCCCTAATTTCTACATTATTGTGCAGCATTGCTCCCTCCATCCTTGAACAAATCCAACCACCGTAATCACTCCTTGGCTTCATTCACTATGTCCTAGACCCCTTCACATCCTCATCCATCCTCCATTTCCACTTTCCCACTGTTTTTTCCACCATCAACCCTCCAAAATCCTCTTTCGGCTCTTCTTGTAGAGCATCATGTAGAACTCCTGCAGACTTCTTGTAGAAGTTCACGTGAGAAGTTTTTTGAGATATGATCACTGTGAAACTCTCTCGAAGGGTTTCAGGGACTCCTTACGCCCTCTTCTCACCTTCCCAACCTCCTGCAAGCTCCTACTCCATTTCCTTTCACCAATCAACCTCTACACAGTCAAAAATCGTTAAAGCACATGCATAATAACTCTACAAAATTACTCAAAAATACAAAAAGATGATTTTTCCATATTTTACTTCAGAAATAGCTTATTCACATGTTTTTTACCTTTCCAAGAGTCAATGGCATCCATTTCCACCGCTTTCATCTCTTTTCTTGCACCGGCACGGTTAGTCGGTAAAATTAGGGTTTGCTAGGGTTTGCATTTCTTTTGAGCTTTCAACTTATTTCTGAAAGTAGACTAGCCTCCTTTGAGTTAGCTTTCATCCATCATAGTTAAAATATTCTTCTAAGAGCTCATAGAAGTTGGCTTAAGCTCCTAGCGGACTTGTGTCAGCCGATCAACTGAAAGCTTGTGGCAAGACCTAGTACTTGTGCAGATAGCACCATTGCTTTCAAGTTTGTTACGAACAACCAAGCTAATAAAAGTAAAGAAGGGGGTCCCGAGAGTTGCAGTATCATTGTTGCAATACTCGAGCCCACCAATGCACTAACCATCCATGCTCCACCTAATTACATACAAAGTCTGCAAAAATATCATCCAAAAGAATAACATGACTCTATAACTCAACCATGTGACTTTGACCTTCCTATTACCAATGACTCATACATACATCAACCTTCCAATAAAATGGGAATATAGCAAATTTGACTCATCCACCCAACCAAGTGGGGATATACCAATTGTTTATATATGATAGAAATACAATAAATATTACATCATCCATCCCATGCAAAGTGGGGATACAAATTACATCATTTGTTCAATAGGACTCATTCAAATGTGTGACAAGTTGTATCACACCCTAGAATTTTACATGACTTAAACAACAAATGGTATAAATATCTGAAGCCATAGTTGGACTCAGCAACCATAATGCCAACAATGCAAAATGCATGTGAAGGCTAATGCTCCCCCTGAACCTGTGCTACCTGTTCATTGTTACCAAGTCATTAATCAAGGCATCTTTGCCAGTTAGACAAAAAATAATGAACAAAGCATATCATTAGATTGTAATCATCAACATCAGATAGAGCACCCACATCAGAGTCTAACCCACTGTTTCTCGTGTCAGAAAAACATATATGCTTTTTGAGCCACAAAAACCTGCGAGTATACGTGACTATACTTCATGAAACCCGCATATAATAACTGTCCTCTGAAAAATTGGATTTAACAGTAGGATGATGCAGCAACCACTCCCAAGTTTTGTCTGAGATATTCAAATTTTTCTCTAGGCAGTGGTTTAGTGAATATATCAGCGGCCTATTCCTTGGAGGGAACATACTCTAATTTGACCTTTTGTTCAAGCACTTGTTCTCATAGATAATGGTACTTGATGGGTATGTGCTTGGTATTGGAGTGCATGGTTGAATTTTTTGAAATACTGATGGCACTTGTATTTTCACATAGAATGGTGATGGGTGTAGTATATGTGATCTGAATGTCTTGAAAATTTTGCATCATCCAAATTAGTTGTGTGGAGTAAGATGTAGTAGCCGCATATTCTGCTTTAGTTATAGATAAAGAAATCGAACTTTGTTTCTTGCTGAACCAAGATACTAACTGGGAACCCATATAGAATGCACCATCACTAGTTCTTTTTCGATCATCAACACTTCTTGCCCAATCAACATATGTATATGCATGAAGAGTAAGATCTATATCTTTAGGATACCATAGTCCAAAGTCCTCAGCTCCTTGAAGATAATTGAAAATTCTTTTGACTGCCTGGAGATGTGATTCATTTGGATTTTCTTGGAACCTTCCAAAAATTCCTACTGCATGCATGATGTCAAGTCCAGTACCTGTTAGATAAAGTAGACTTCCAATCATAGATCTGTAAGTTGGTTGGTTTATTGCTGGTGATTCATTATTAGATCTGAGACTGCATCCTGTTACCATTGGAGTACATACTGGTTTAGAATCTTCCATTCTGTACTTTTTCAAGATCTTCTTGAGATATTTGGTTTGTGAGATAAAGTTACCATCTTTTAGTTGCTGAACTTGTAGGCCAAGAAATTAAGTAAGTTCACTAAGTAATGACATTTCAAATTCTTGTTGCATTATTGAAGCAAAATTCTGACTCATGGATTCTTCATTGCTACCAAAAATGATATCATCAACATAAACAACAATAATTAGCAATTTATCATTTTCAATCTTTATATATAAATTGCTATCTGTAGAACTTTTTGTAAAGCCTTGTTGTTGCAGATATTTGTCAAGGTAGTAATACCAAGCCCTTGGAGCCTCTTTGATACCATATAGAGCCTTTTTGAGTCTGCATACAAGTTTTGCATCGTTTCCAAGAATGAATCCTTCTGGTTGTTCAATATAAACTTCTTCTTCTAAATCTCCATTAAAACAGGATTATTTTACATCCATTTGATATACTTTGAATTTTTGAAAACTAGAAAGAGCAAGAAACATCCTTATGGCTTCAAGTCTGGCAACAGGTGCAATAGTTTCTTCAAAATCTATACCTTCTTGTTGGGAATACACTAGAGACTACTAGGAACAACAAGTGCTTGGTGGGGGACACTGCACGTAATTGCTAGGTCCATGGCTGGGTGGGGAGAACTTCCAAGAAATCAAAGAATATTTATGCAGTTCTAAAACGATTCAAATATAGATAAGTGACTATTTTAGATTTAGTACTTATTTACCATAAAGCATTGTTTTAAGTTAAATACTTAAGTATGCTCTCAGAACAAAAGCGAGGAAAAATGTGTTATTTGTTAACAAAAACTATGGTGTTTGATTGAGGGGAGCATTGATATTATATGTTCCCTAGAAGACTGTAGATATGTCATTCTATAACTTTAGTTATGCATGAACTATGTATTCCTATAATCATAGAATAACTAGTACTTTAACGTTTAGATATTTGTACATAGAACATTTGACAAATGCCTGTAGGCCACTTCTTCTTCTGAAATTCTCTAAAAGAAGAAAATGTAGAAACATCAAGAGAACGACAGCTAACTGGAAAACATACTCAATTCCATAAGCTAGCAAGATACTCCAGCCCTTACCACCTAAAAAAAGTAGTCAATTTTGTTGAAAATAGCGACAAGAAATGCTAAAAATAGAAATGTTAAAAATAACATTGCTATAGATAGAATTTCAGGATATATTCCAATTTTAATTAGTCCCTGATTTAAAATTGAGAATTAAAATTTGAATTTAGTCTCACAAGCTGTTTGAAAAATAATTAATTAATTCATCTTGAGTTAATTAATCGGAGAAAATCAAACATGAAGTATTTATGAAGACATGCAACAATTATCCCTTTGATTGAGGAAGTTATCCCTTAATTAAGGAGATAAGGATGAGTTGTATTTGAGTTGTAATTAGTTAGCTTAGTTAACTGAGATAAGTCCAATTAGATTAATTCCAAACAGTTTTTGGAATTGATTGTGAGCTCAGTTAGTTAATGCATGCATGCAACTAGTGTACTTCAGATAATTGAATATTATCTAATAAATAACTCATGCATGTCAGTTCAAATAGAGACCTAGTGGAGATTAAAGGAAGGGATAGTGTCCTATCAGTTGCTAGAATATTCCCATGAGAATATCTCTTGCATGCAGAAGGAATTCATTCCTTGAGGATTGTGCAGTTACTACAGAGGTCAGAGCAATATGTGAGGTGAGAATCACACAGATCGTAACTGGAGGACCCAGAAGAAACTACACAAGGAAATAGGAGGCTTGGAGGACTGAAGGAAGGCATATGTGTTGTCTATTTTTTCTATGAGAAGCAGTGAGGGATTGGACTAAGAGATGGATAGCTTGAGAGCTAAATCTTTGTGTAATCCTGAGATATTCCACTTGTATGATAATACAGATAGTGGGGTTTTTAGCTGAGGCTTTCCCCAGAGTATTCTTCTATGTTTCATGTGTGATTGAATCTTCTTCTCTGTTATATGTGTTATGTTTGATCTTGCTCAAAATCGATTAAGCTTCCGCAAGTTTGATACTAGAAGTAGATAAAGTATTTTCCTTTAGTTACATTGCATTATCAGGTGAACTACAATGAGAATTTCTATAGATTTCCAATGGTATTACATAAAAATGGCACCGATGTTTTGGACATTATCAATAAACTCAGTAAATAAATTCTGTTCATAAAGACTTCAATTCCTAATTAAAGGATGACCTTAACTATCACCGAAATTTTGAAACATGAATTCAAAAATCAACAGAGTAGTTAAAGGAAAAAACTCTGAGCGTGCAGTATGTATGTATATGAAATTATCGATAGAGGAGTTTAAGGAAAACTCTGAATATATATTTATGTATACGAAATTATCAACAACAGATAGGACCGGAACCGACTCTCCATTGGACCTCGGGGAATAGGCCAAAACCGAATCACTTAATATTAACAAAAGTCCAAATGACATCTCAGGCCATTACTACATCTAAACCTAAAAAGAGAACTAAGTATTCATAAACCCTCGATGTACAAATGATATAAAATTACACAATGTATGCATGGTAAATCTGTGAATAACCAGACTCATTTAATCATAAATAAACTAAACTATAAATTACAGTAGCACGGTTTGTAAAGACTAAATGATACATTCGGTGAGGGTTGGCCAAGCTTCACTCAAGGAAAGCAAAAACTCATAATAATTTCATAGAAAACCCTAAATTTCTTTTTCAAAGAACTAAATGATAAATTCTTCCATTCTCATCAATCACAGTAAGGACTCAAGACACCAATCTCGAAACACGGAGGATGGGAACTCTGTTAGGAAATCCTTCGTAATTTGTTCCAGAAATACCGCTAGTCACAGAGTATACCTGTAAGGCTAAAACAAGAGATTAGAGACTCAGCTACCATGAATAACCTTGGAAGTAAAAAAATCTAATGGGGAAAAGCATTATGCCATCATCTGTTACCTAAAGAAGCACCATTCGAGTTGAGGAAGAGCCAAGGGCCTAAATGCCAAGAAGTAGTTAAGATTTCTTACAAATAAGTTCGCAAATAGCCAAATGTTCAAGTTTCAAGACCGAACGCTTACCTTGGAAGGGAGATGCTCCTAGCACACTTGCAGTCTTGCTAGAGGGAGCAGCAGCAACCATAGAAAGCCTACAATCGATAGTGTCAGCAACCACTATAAAAAAAATGGATGAAAGATTGTAAAATTTACATGGCATGAGTGGAGAAGAGTTTAAGGAATTATATGTGCACTTGTCGAGCAATGACATGATGAGGAAATTCGATTCCACCACGAAAATATGCCATGAACCAAAATTGTTGGCAAAATCAGCATAGCTTGAGTACTGAGTTCGACATGGTTGCAGAGCGCAACACACACAAAAAACCTCACACAAATGAGAAATGAACGGAGTTGATAGGAAAAGGAGGGGTTAGGGTTATCAACCCTCAGTTGGACCGTCAGACTAACCCTCCACAGATCCAATGGTGGAGCAACTTCTGACATTAATGTTCTACTCCTCTCACAAAGAACGAGACTGCCAACATTAATGTTACAAACTAGATTGCATGATATTGGTTCAACATGCATTATGGGCGGTGTTTCCAAGAGAGTGTGTGATGGGCAAAATCATCAACTCCATAGATCCGTCGGGCAAAGCTTTCATATTCCTTTCCAATCATATTAACCCCTCTATTTAATATTGAGCCTTACAATAATTAAGTGTACCAAGTTTTGTATAGTCTGGTGGTATTATGCCTTGGTAGGATTAGATAATTTTAATAATAATTATAAACAATTTTTTTTATTATGTGCATGTTAGTGTTTAAGTGTTATATAATATATATATATATATTTACTGTGAAATGCGTAAATTAGGCGGATAAGGTTCATGGCTTGTTTAACGAAAATATGGTAGCATTTATAGTTAGGCAAAAAAATATAAAACCTTTTATGACTTTAATGAATAAATCATAAATTAGAATATTAATACAGTGTAATTATAAAAAAATATGAAGAAAACCCTATTTTAAAATATTATATTGCAGATGTTAAGTATTCCACTAAAATTTATTCTTACAATATCTTATACTACATATATATTTTATTTAAAAAAATCTATAATCAAAATTTAAACTAGGAAGAAATATTTGTCTAAAATGATTTAATAACTTTAATAACATTAAAATATTAGGTGGTAATAACTAAAATATTGGCATTACGTCATATTAAACCTAAATTATTAAAGTTTAGTAATAATATTAATAAATTACTTTAAAACATAATTGTGTTTATTATTATGAAAGTTAATTAATAATATGGTCAATTTTGTATACGTATGTAAATCAATAAAGTTAATATAAAGAAATTGGACATTATATTAAAGTTATAAGAGAAAACACTTATAATCTAATTTTGTTTTATCTTATAATTAAATAAAAACAAAGATAATAATAATAATATCCACTATAAACAAAAATAAAAAATAACTATATAAATAAAAAACTATAATATTATTCATTTACACCATTCATTTAAAAAACTACAGTGCAATACAATTAAAATACTACACTAGGATTCAATTACATAATTGTATTAACTTCTTTGCACTTGCTCAAATTCCGGGGCTTCGTGTTGGCTCCACTTCTTCCTTGAGCGCACAAAGAATAATGACAATGAGTTGAAGGTTGTTGAGGGTCATTACAGGGTCTATGATTGTTTGTTTCCAAACATTTTTATATTCCTTGAGAAACACTGTACATGCGGGCTTTTCTAACCATGTCTGGTAGAGAGGGCGAGATTGCATCTGTTACGTAGTATGACATTTTCCCATTTGCAAACACCCTGTTTCCTTCCTTTCTCTATAGAACAAATACTTCCCCCAAGCAGTGTAATGGCATAGTGTAATGACATCCATTATATAGTTGATCATTCTAATCCTATGCTTCGCAGCAAACATTTCTTAAACTATTACAATATAGAGCTACTATCTCCATAATTATAAAAAAGCATATACTTGGCTCTCATATTCATTCAAACAATAAGAGAAATGTTGTTAACAGTGAGCCCAATATTACTACGAAGTAGTTGTGCATATCATTTTGGCTCGCAGTAATGACAACGGCTGTATAAACTTGAACAATTCGCTTATTAATTTATGTTAGCAAAAAAATAATCACAGTGATGAATTTCTGTAAAAAGAGAAAATATTAAACCTGCACCAGCAGCATTATGATCAGCAATACTGTTGCCATAGAACAGTCGAGGGTGAAGAGAGGATCTTCCTCTCTTAATTAATTATGAATTATTAAAAATGCAAATTGAAATAGAATGTAAATGTCTAAATAATTTAGACAACGAACCTATGGAACTCTAAATATGTGTCGCTATGAGAATGAACATGTGATGACGAAAGATTAATAAGTCCCCTGCTGAGCAGATTGGACGAATGCAGCTAGGCCCTATATAAAGTTAGACATGGTTTCCAAAATGGCCAAATTAAAAAACCTATATTTGTATTTCCAACAAAACAAACATTAATGGAAAGTCAATCATCCCACTGACACTTACACTCGTAACTCAAACAATCAATCAATTTTGTTTATGCGAAAGAGTGTAGCAAAGTCAATAGCATGCTATTCATCTCGAAATGCTACACCGTTTTACAAAGAAGATATATGAATAAAATTATTCCCACGAGGAGAGACGATTTGGATAATTAAATTAGTGGGAACAAGATTGGAATATAGTTATTAATTTAAATATAGTAAAATTAAAGAATAAACATTTTATTACAGTTAGGGATAAATTATAGATTTTATAAATATATATTTAATTAGTATTTATATATTAAAATTAAATAAATATAATAATTATTAAATATAAATATAAATACATAAATATAAAATTATGTAGGCAACAATTTATTATTAAATATTGAAATCAAAAATAAATCATTTAAATTAATTTTAAACTTAAAAAATATATTTAACCATCTTTATAACTAATTTTTAAAAACTTAAAAATATATATTTAACCATCCTTTAATGATTGTCATCAAAATAACTAATAATTAACTATCAAACAAAAGAATATTTTTTAACCTTTATTTTATTAATGTGCCTTAATAGGCTATACTAGTAATGATGTTTTTTTTTTAATTATTAAGCTTATTATAAAGGATTTAATATTAATATCAAGAATTTAATATGAAAGATTAAAATTTAATCATTTGGATTAATATAAATTAAATTTGATTAATTTTAGATTAATATATATAATTAATATATAAATATATAAATAATATATTAGGATATATATTAATTCCAAATATAGATGGGAAGAATAAAGACATAGAGAGATAGAGGCAATGAGAAACGGGAGATGGATAGAGAGTGAGGAAGAGAGGAGAGGAGGAAAGAGAGAAGGAGAAGAGAGAGATTGGGAGAGAAGGACAAGAGAGAAAGGGAGACATAGAGATAGAGGGGGCAGTGATAAGGAGAGAAGGAGACATAGAGATGGACGAGGTAGTGAGAAGAAGAGAGGGAGGGAGATAGTGACAGAGTTGGAAGGGAGAGAGAGGGAGAGAAGAAGAAGGAGATAGAGAGAAAGGTGGAGAGGGAGGGGGAGTGACAAGAGAGAGGAGAGAGAGTGTATATGTTTTGGGGTGACATAGAGAGATAAAGGAGAGAAGGGGGGAAAGAGTGGGAGAGAGAGGAGAGAGGGAAGGAGATAGTGATAATGTAGGGGAGAGAGAGATATATAGAAGGATGGGGAGGAGGGACAAAGGAGGTGGGAGATAAAAGGAAAGAGGCTTGAGAGAGAGAAGGAGAGACAGAGGGAGATGGAGGTGGCGAGATAGAGGAGAGAAGAAAGACATACAGAGAGAAACTTGGCGAGAGAGGGAGTGATAAAGGAGAGATGGAGAGAAAGTGAATGAGAGAGAGGGGGGGTGACAAGGGAGAAAGAGAGAGAGAGATACTTTTACAAAAGGTGAATATATTGGATGTAGAAAGCCATGAACATTTTGGTTTTTCACTGAAATAGTACTTTTACAAAAGGTGAATATATTGGATGTAGAAAGCCATGAACATTTTGGTTTTTCACTGAAATAGATGTATTAAAAAATTATGTAGATGTTTACCCCCATCTAATGTTTCGGCTAGAAACTCTACCCATCACGAGGAACTAGAAAGCAAACAAATGCATCAATTTTGGTGTAAATTTTGATTCATGATCCTATTTGACTAATTGCACTGGATGCATTGATTTTAGTGTAGATGTTGATCTCTAATCATATTTGATTGCTTGCACTAGATTCATTGACTTCAATGTAGATGTTGATTCCTAAACCTATTTGATTGATTGCACTATATGCATTGATTTCAATGTAGATGTTGATTTCTAATACATTTTTATTGCTTGCACTAGATGCATTGATTTTAGTGTAAATTTTAATATATGATTTGATGTAACTAGATGTATGATGTATATTAATTTCAAACTAATTAGATTAAGAGTGTGCATTGATATTAGTGTAAGAAAAAATAAATTATTGAGGACATGTATTGATTTCTGCGTTACAGTGTTTCAACCATAAATAAAATACTTGAATTTCCATCTTAAATAAAATGTTCACTTACCTGAAATTTTTGTTTCTTGAAATTGTAAACTAGTTGTAATTGACTACATTTTTATTATTCCCATTTTCCATCATTTAACATTGTTAGCCACATTGCATTCAAACAAGGTAATAGGAAACAACTACCGTTGAAACTTACTTGGGTTTAACACTCAATAAATCCCAATGATTAACTTTGGAAAAAACTACTATTAATATCATAATGATTGAGTTTGGGAAAAACTACTATTAATATTGGAGAGCAAGAGAAATAAGGTATGACATTTAGAACAATGGCTAAGTTAAAGATTTGAATTGTCCACAATTTCAACTGCCCTTTTCATCTGAACGTTATGAAAAGATAGAAACACTAACAGGTGTGACAATAAGAACAAGAGAATAAAATAGTTTGATATTAATTATTTTCTCATTATATACATTTTCTATCATACAACACTCATACATTGTCACTTTGTATTCAATATTTTCTTCATATCACATCGAAATGATATGATCACTATATTTTTTTATTCAATGTATTAATTATTTAATTTTGTTGATCAATAATCATTGTTACATTGATATCATGTAAATTTCAATGTATGATGTACATCTCAAAAATATACATAAGAATGATAATCTGAAATGTGACATTACTTCCCCCATGACATTGCTTCCCCCAACTCGAGCCAGCCTAAATCCATGTAACACTAGATCTATCATCTGTCGAGAGGGATCAATCCCTCGAGTTGTAAACCTTTCCTCAAGTTCTACACTCCAAAAAGAAGGTTTGCACCTCGAGTGATTTGATATGCCTTGATGCATGATAGATCTCATGTTAGATGGATCTAGGGGCGACACAAGCAATAAACACGGCTAACAGCTGTCGGACAAGTCAAGACCATAAACTAACCCTCCTGCAACAACAGAAGATCTAAAACAAAATAGGGACGAAACCCTTATAAAATTGGCAAGAACAATAAAGCATCGATTAGTACAAACCTCGCACTATTCGCCAATAAGAATTAAGATCGATCAATCCGAGCCGTTGAAATCAGAGTCCCGATCCGACGACCATCCTGGATATCGCACGGACAAGAATCAAGGGTGTTAATTACGCGATAAGAGTGCTTTTCCACCACCTCTCCTTGCCACGTGTTGCCTTCTCTATGGAATCGCGTGCAATTTCTCCAAAACCTGATACCACCCATATCCCAGGCGATAAACCACTTGTGCTTTTTGGGTTTTGTGGAACCCACCTTGGTGCCGCTTAGAAACCCATTAGGCATATATGATATGTGAACATGGTCTTGTGGGTTGTTGGGCCCCCAGAGGGTCCACCTGAATAAGTAGGGACCACCTAAATAAGTTGGGTCCTTAACGTTTAAGTGAATGACACGATTGAGATCAGCAGTAGAAAGAAACATCCCTATCCAACGCCCCACAAAGATATCGCATGGCCGAGATGCACGGAGGTTAATCGCGCTATGAGAGTAGTTTTCTCTCTCCTCTCTACACCAGGTGTCATCTCTTGAATGGAATCGCACAGTGCTTCCATTAAACTAGAAACCAGCTGAAGCCGGTGCGATATACCACTTGTGGTTTTTCCTCTAATGTATCACTGGGTGGAGACTGTCCATCCAAGCTTGCCAATCTGTCCACCCCTTCTTTTCCGACCTAGCCCTCGGTAGTTTCTAAGAGAAATATCCTGAGCCAAGATAGTCTTAGCCATCCAATCTATGTTATCGCTCACCTTGAAACCTTCCTCTGTAATTCTAATGCCCAAGGAAAGAGATGAGAGTTTATGAAGAGAGACTAATGACAAACTGGGAAATGTCCTGCCCATCTCTGCTTCCAGTATCATCTTCAACCATGAATCCCAGTATACATTTGCTAAAGTGGAACAATCCTCTCGTAGCTGCCCAGCAGGAAGAAATTCCCATGGATGCCGATAATCCCTGTTCTTGTTGACCAACCCTTCATTGGTCAGCCTGTATGCAAGCATGTTTGCCTTTCTTCTAACATGCACAAATCTTATTGTTTTAAGGATTTGTAAGTGTAATTGGACATGGTGAAACACCTGCAGCAGCCTCCAGTGCTTTGACACTTTGTGTGGCGAGGTTCCATTTTGAATCTTCTTGGCTATAAATAAAATATTTTCAATTGAGATGTATAATTCATTTAAATAGAAATTGATATGCAACATTTAAAAGATATTAATAAACATAAAAATTCAACATGGATGAAAAATACATTATTTCAATAGACTCGGTTATATAATAGTGACGTGTATTTAAAAATATTTTAGTAACAAAAAACATTTTAATGGAATAATGTGGTTCATAAATAAATATTTCAATGACTATGTTAAGTTTAAGCTATGTAGTCCACACTATCCATGTGTTAAGTAGATTTTGAAAGTATTGAATCCATTTATGTATCTAAAAATGTAATTTAGGAATTGAATCCAGTTATACATTCAAAAATTCAATTTAAATAATGAAAAATTACACATGGTGTGTGTAAAACCAATATAGATTCATCTTACACACATGGTGTGTATAAAACCAGTATAGATTCATCTTACTCATTGATCTATCAGGAAACTAGATGAATCATATCTCTTGAGGTGCAACTCTATTTTCCAATTTTATAATCTAAAAAAGGTTTGCACCTCAAGAGATTTGATCCTTTGGGAGTTGATAAATTTATAATTGAAAATGTCTAATATTTAATTATGAAACATTTGAATATACTATATTGAAAAATATATATAGCTACTTCAATATATTTTTAATAAACCAAAACAAGAAAATGTTACTTTTATGTAGATTATTAAATTTGATTATTCTTATTTAATATGGTGAGAAATTATGTTATTTAATAGTATCATATAATTTTCATAATATATCATTACATTAATACATTTAAATTAAATCAAAATTTATATTTATAATATAAAACTACTCAAGAATAATTGATATAGAACCAACATTAAAAATTGTTTATTCATATATATTAATAGTTTTTTAAGAGATAAAATTACATTCCTCAGCCTATCCACTCATTGCATCACATTTACTTATCTAATCATCTTCTTTATAGTACAAATTTGATATCCAATATTATTATAATATTTTTCCTTATTTTCTCTAAATGAGATTTCCACTCATTTTATTTTTTCAAGGAAGATAAAAACACTTAGAAAACATAAAATCTAGCAGATATATCAGTGAGTACGTCCATCATATGTAAAAGTAAAATACGACAGTCCCAATAAAATACTCAGAAATCAAATATCATAACTGTCCACACATCGGGCCTATTTGTTAATGAAAATTGTAAAGACATTGTGCAAGACAGATTAAAAACTCATATACATCCATATTGCAGAGAAACTATGACCCCTACCAAATTCAAATTCAAAAACAAAAATGTGAAATCAAACGATGTATTTGCCCACACAAAAGGAGTGATCAACAAAGGGTGATCTCGCCCTTGTCCTGCACGAACATAAAGCTGTAGTGAAAAGAACCTGGATTCACCACCAAACCTTTCTTTGATATCCCATCCAACAGTTTTTTTAACTTCCTATACACCGACTTAAAATACAAGCTAGCCAATTAACCAAATTGGGGGTAAAAAATTTGACCTTTTTAACCCGATCAATAATAGTACTCAATTAACCAAATTGCGGGGCGAAAATTTTGACTTATTTTGTAACCTTGTCAATAATAATCCACAATTAACCAAATTAGGGGGCGCAAAAATTGACTCTTTTGTAACCCCATCAATAATAGTTCTCGAGTCTCCATAGACATAAATCTAATCCACACGTTGTTTCCTAGCCTTATATAATAGTGACCAAAGGGCAAGGGTCTCTTCTCTAGTATTTTCTCCCTTCCCAACCAACCAAAAGAACTGACACTAAACATGTGAATTGATAATCAACACAACCCCACATTCACATTTTTCAAATAGTGAGGAACCATTAAAAAAAAAAAAAAAAAAGCTACTTCACTTGTAAAAAATTTCTCCTTGACCTTGGCATCTTGTCAATTTTCTTACTCGCACCCTGACCTTTAAAATAACCTTGTATATATGTTGAACAAATCTGAACAATATTCAAGGAACTATCTTCAAATATCCAATAATTCTTTGCACGCCAAATTTCCCAAGTGATGAAAAAAAATATATATTTATACTTCTCTTCCTAGTGAACCATTATCACTAGCAAGATTCAAGTGAGGAGAAAACCCAGAATGTAGGAAGCAAGTGAAAATCTAGAACCCTCACCCACACCGCAATAATAGATGGACATTGAAAAAAAAAATGGAATAGAAAAAAATATTTGAAAATATTTTCTTCATCATCACAAAAAATATTTAGAAATTTCCATCTGAATCATCATTGCAAAAAATATTCAAAGTAGAAATTTCTATCCAAAACGTCTTCCTCGCCAACATATTTCCTTCTTTAAGATCAATCACAAAATTGAATGTTAACATTGACATGTTCTACTTGAAATTGAGTGCAACATATACTACTCTGTGTTAGATGATCATTCACTCTATAAATAAATAAAAAACTCGTTCATAAAAAGTCGTCATGGGTAGATTGGCCGCAAAGTAACATGCTATCTATTTCATTTTTCATAAAGATTTCAGGTCCAAGGAAATGCTATGATATTTCTCTAAATGTATTGATTGAAAATATTTTTTTATATTCGAAATAAATAATAAAAATATAAAATATAAATTGGTAGCAAAAAGTCATTGTATTTAAGAGAAAATTCCCCCTTACATCTATGTAAAAAGATTTTAAATTTTTTTAATTATTAAAATTGTGATTTGCAAGATTCTATTTGAGATGACATTATAATAGTTAAGATCTTCTTTAATTTTTGAAATTAAGTTTCTACTTCAAAATATTAAAACAAATTTTTAAAATATTCAAAGGAATAAAATAGTTAAAGTTTTTAAGTATGGAGATTTTTATAGTTAAATTTACAATAAGGTTTAGTTAAAACAATGAAATTTCTATTTTGTTTTAAAATCATTTACAACAAAAATTTCCACAACAAATGGAATCAATTGATTTTTTCTTTGTTGTCTATATTGTTAAATAGGTAATGTATCTACAAACACGGCTTATAAGTCTTTAACTTACATTATTTGACAACTTGATATTTCAAAGACATATATCACTCCTACACAAGTTGCCTATAAAATTAAGCTAACTATTAAAGGTGGGTAAAAATGTTTGAAAAAACCAATTAATATCATAAAATCAAACTAGCAATTAAAGGTAGGTAAAAATGTTTGAAAGAAAAATATTATATAATATTAAAGGAACACATAATTAACTATGAAATGCATGTTGACTTAGGGGCATACCAAAGAGCTATAAATAGTTATAATGGAGGGGCGTTATTTTGTCTTACCAATACATTATATTTATTTATTTCGAAATACGTCGTTAGTAAAGAAATATTTAAGTTTTAGGCATTTTATATTTTTATGAAAAATTCAATAGAAAATTATTTATATGTATTGGGAGACTTTAAGTTATTAATAGATTAGATAGACAATAAATGTAAAATTGAGACTATAATATCAGTTCCAATTAAAAATTAATTTATGAAGGTAAAAAACAATTTTTGAATTAATTAATATATATATATATAAAATATATATAAATATATATATATAATATATATAATTTATATATATATATAATATATATATATATAATTCAAGTCAAACGTGAATGATTTATCTAAAGAAGCTGTGTTAATTTAGGAAGGAACTCAAATGCAACAAGAATTTAGATGAAGAACTTAGATTCCATTTTTTAAAATATCTCTATATTGATATAGCAAGTGATAGAATA